>JAJNNQ010000351.1:0-27028 GCA_027886175.1 Phylloscopus collybita
CGGAGTTAATTGGCCGGGGTTCCGTTAATTGGGGAGGGGTCCGGAGTTAATTGATGAGTTCTCTGTTAATTGGGGGCGGTTCCGTTAATTGGGGAGGGGTCAGGAGTTAATTGATGAGTTCTCTGTTAATTGGGGGCGGTTCCGTTAATTGGGGAGGGGTCCGGAGTTAATTGATGAGTTCTCTGTTAATTGGGGGCGGTTCCGTTAATTGGGGAGGGGTCCCGAGTTAATTGGGGAGGGGTCCGGAGTTAATTGATGAGTTCTCTGTTAATTGGGGGCGGTTCCGTTAATTGGGGAGGGGTCCCGAGTTAATTGGGGATCCTCGTGACCCCTGATCCACAGCCCCGTTAATTGCCGGTACTCAATCAATTAGCGCCTTAATTACTGGTGTTTTATTAACTGCCTGCACCCCCGTTCATAATTCCCGATGTTCCCGTTAATTACCCGGTTAATTACCCCGTTAATTATCGATATCCCCGTTAATTCCCCCGCTAATCACCCCGTTAATTACCGATCTCCCCGTTAATTACCAATATTCACATTAATTCCCGACATTCCCGATTACCAATTTTCTCCCCGTTAATTACCGATATTCCCTGTTAATTACTGATATCCCCGTTAATTACCGATATCCCCGTTAATTACCGACATCCCCGTTAATTACCGATATTCATTCCCGTTAATTACCGATATTCCCGTTAATTACTGATATTCCCGTTAATTCCCGATATCCCTATTAATTACCGTGTTAATTACCCCGTCAATTCCCGATATCCCCGTTAATTACCGATGTTCCCGTTAATTACCCCGTTAATTGTCGATATTCCCGTTAATTACCCCGTTAATTACCGACATTCCCATGAATTACCCCGTTAATTCCCAATACTCCCGTTAATTCCCAATGTCCCCGTTAATTACCGCGTTAATCACCCCGTTAATTACCCCTCTCCCCCCAGGGCGGACCCCGCCGCCCCCTCCCCAATTTGGGGGTGACCCTGGGGGTCCTGGAGCCCCCCCCGGACCCCGTTAATTACTGATATCCCCGCTAATTACCCCGTTAATCACCCCCTTAATTACAAATATCCCCGCTAATTAACCCATTAATTACCGATCTCCTCCCAGGGCGGTCCCCGGCCCCCCCTCCCCAATTTGGGGGTGACCCTGGGGGTCCTGGAGCCCCCCCCGGACCCCGTTAATTCCCGATATCCCCGCTAATTACCCCATTAATTGCCGCGTTAATTACCAATATCCCCGCTAATTAACCCCTTAATTACCGATCTCCTCCCAGGGCGGTCCCCGGCTCCCCCTCCCCAATTTGGGGTTGACCCCGGGGCGGCTCTTGGGGGTCCTGGAGCCCCCCCCCGGACCCCGTTAATTCCCGATATCCCCGCTAATTACCGCATTAATTAACCCATTAATTACTCTCTCCCCTCAGGGCGGTCCCGGGGGTCCCCGGCCCCCCCTCCCCAATTTGGGGGCGACCCTGGGGCGGCTCCTGGGCCTGGTGGCGCCCCCCGAGCGGGCCCGCGCGCGCCGCCTGGTGCGGGAGTTCGGGGCTCCGGGGGGGGCGGGGCCGCGGCTGCAGGGAGCGGCTGAGGAGGAGCCCCCCCGCCCCCCCCCCGGCTGCCGGTGAGACCCCGCCCCAAAATTGTACAGGGGGAGTTTGGGGGTTTTTTTGGAATTTTTGGGGGATTTTTTGGGGGTTTTTGGGATTTTTTTTGGATTTTTTTTTGGATTTTTTGGGGATTTATTGAGGATTTTTTTGGATTTTTTGGTGGGATTTTTCTGGGATTTTTTGAGGATTTTTTTGAGGATTTTTTGGGGATTTTTTAGGGGAATCTAAAGGAATTTTTGGGGTTTTTTTTGTGATTTTTTGGGATTTTTGGGGATTTTTTTTGGGATTTTTTGGGGAATTTTGGGGATTTTTTGGGGATTTTTTGGGGGATTTTTTTGGGATTTTTGGGGGATTTGGGGGGGTTTTTTGAGGATTTTTTGGGGATTTTTTTGGGATTTTTTGGGATTTTTTGGGATTTTTTTTGAGGTTTTTTTGGGGGGTTTTTGGATTTTTTTTGGGATTTATTGAGGATTTTTTAGGGATTTTTTGGGGATTTTTTGAGGATTTTTGGGGATTTTTGGGAGATTTTTTGGGATTTTTTTGGGATTTTTGGGAGATTTTTTGAGGATTTTTTTGGGATTTTTTTGGGATTTTTTGAGGATTTTTGGGAGATTTTGGGGGGGATTTTGGGGGGCGGGGCCGCGGCTGCAGGAGCGGCTGAGGAGGAGCCCCCCCGCCCCCCCCCGGCTGCCGGTGAGACCCCGCCCCAAAATTGTACAGGGGGGGAGTTTGGGGGGTTTTTTTTGGAATTTTTTGGGGGATTTTTTGGGGGTTTTTGGGATTTTTTTTGGATTTTTTTTGGATTTTTTGGGGATTATTGAGGATTTTTTTGGATTTTTTGGGGGATTTTTCTGGGATTTTTTGAGGATTTTGTGAGGATTTTTAGGGGAATCTAAAGGAATTTTTGGGGGTTTTTTTGTGATTTTTTGGGATTTTTTGGGGATTTTTTTTGGGATTTTTTGGGGATTTATTGAGGATTTTTTGGGGATTTTTTGGGATTTTTTTGGAGGTTTTTTGGATTTTTGGGGGGATTTCTTTGGGGATTTTTGGGGGATTTTTGGGGATTTTTTTGGGGATTTTTGGGGATTTTGGGGGATTTTTTTTTGAGTTTTTTTGGGGGGGTTTTGGATTTTTTTGGGATTTATTGAGGATTTTTTAGGGATTTTTTGGGATTTTTTTTGGAGGTTTTTTGGATTTTTGGGGGGATTTCTTTGGGGATTTTTTTGGGGATTTTGGGGAATTTTTGGGGGATTTTTGGGGATTTTTTGCGAATTTTAGGGATTTTTTGGGGTTTTTTTTTGATTTTTTGGAGATTTTTAGGGGATTTTTTTTGGGATTTTAGGGGAATCTTAAGGAATTTTTGGGGATTTTTTGGGGATTTGGGGGGGATTTTGGGGAGGGGGTTTGGGGGGGTTTTGGGGGGATTTGAGGGGAGGATTTGGGGGGTCTCACTGGGGGTCTCTGGGGGTCTCTCTCAGGGGTCCCTCTGACCCTGGGGGGGTCTCTGACATTGGGGGGGGTCTCACTGGGGGTCTCTGTGGGTCTCTGGGGGGTCCCTGACCCTCGGGGGTCTCTGGGGGTCTCTGGGGTCTCTCGGGGGTCTCTGACATTGGGGGTTCTCTGGGGGGTCCCTGACCCCGGGGGTCTCACTGGGGGGTCTCTGGGGGGTCTCTGACATTGGGGGTTCTCTGGGGGGTCCCTGACCCTCGGGGGTCTCTGGGGGTCTCTGGGGTCTCTCGGGGGTCTCTGACATTGGGGAGTCTCACTGGGGGTCTCACTGGGGGTCTCTGGGGGTCTCTGGGGGTCTCTCTGACCCTGGGGGTCTCTGGGGGTCTCTGACCCTCGGGGATCTCACTGGGGGTCTCTGGGGGTCCCTGACCCTGGGGGGTCTCTGGGGGTCCCTGGGGGTCCCTGACCCCGGGGGTCTCTGGGGGTCTCACTGGGGGGTCTCTGGGGGTCTCTGGGGGTCCCTCTGACCCTGGGGGTCTCACTGGGGGTCCCTGACCCTGGGGGTCTCACTGGGGGTCCCTGACTCTCGGGGGTCTCTGGGGGTCTCTGACATTGGGGGTTCTCTGGGGGGTCCCTGACCCCGGGGGTCTCACTGGGGGTCTCTGGGGGTCTCTGGGGGTCTCTCGGGGGTCTCTGACATTGGGGGGTCTCTGGGGGGTCCCTGAACCCGGGGGTCTCACTGGGGGTCTCTGGGGGTCTCTGACATTGGGGGGTCTCTGGGGGGGTCCCTGAACCCGGGGGTCTCACTGGGGGTCTCTGGGGGGTCTCTGACATTGGGGGGTCTCTCCGGTCTCTGGGGGTCCCTCTGACCCCGGGGGTCTCTGGGGGGTCTCTGACATTGGGGGGGGGTCTCACTGGGGGTCTCTGGGGGTCTCTGACCCTGGGGGTCTCTGGGGGTCTCACTGGGGGTCTCCGGGGGTCTCTGGGGGTCTCTGGGGGTCCCTGACCCTGGGGGTCTCTGGGGGTCTCACTGGGGGTCTCCGGGGGTCTCTGAGGGGTCTCTGGGGGTCCCTGACCCTGGGGGTCTCCGGGGGTCTCTGGGGGTCTCTGGGGGTCCCTGACCCCGGGGGTCTCTGGGGGTCTCTGGGGGTCTCCCAGGAGTGGCCCTGGGGCTCCCCCTTGCGGCTGCCGCTGCCCGTGCACACCAGCGCCGGCCTGGGGCTGCCCCCCCGCGACTGGGAGGGGCCTGGGGGGGGCAGCTCTGGTGAGTGGGGGGAACTGGGAGGGACTGGGAGGGACTGGGAGGGACTGGGGGGGACTGGGAGGGGAACTGGGAGGGGACTGGGAGGGACTGGGAGGGACTGGGGGGGACTGGGAGGGACTGGGAGGGACTGGGAGGGACTGGGGGGGGACTTGGGAGGGAACTGGGAGGGACTGGGAGGGACTGGGAGGGACTGGGAGGGACTGGGAGGGACTGGGGGGGACTGGGAGGGACTGGGGGGGACTGGGAGGGAACTGGGAGGGACTGGGAGGGACTGGGAGGGACTGGGGGGGGGATTGGGAGGGACTGGGAGGGACTGGGGGGGGACTGGGAGGGACTGGAGGGACTGGGGGGGGACTGGGAGGGAACTGGGAGGGACTGGGAGGGGACTGGGAGATCCCCCACTGGTCTGTACTGGGTCCATACTGGTGTCACCAATCCCTTACTGGTCTGTACTGGTCTGTACTGGTGCAGGTTCGCCGCCTGTCTCATCTCGGGGGTGCTGGACTATCGGGAGCAGCTCCAGAGGTGAAGGGGGGGGTGGATTTGGGATTTTGGGGTTTTTTTGGGGGAGGATTTTGGGGTTGTTTGAGGGAATTTTGGATTTTTGGGGTTTTTTAGGGGGTTATTTTGGGTTATTTTGGGTGGATTTTTTTGCAGTTTTTGGGTTATTTTGGGGGTCCCTGACCCCTTTTTGCCCCCCCCGGGCAGGCGGGACCCCCCCGAGCCGTGGCTGCAGGCCGCCTTCGGGGGCTGCCGGGTGGGATTTTGGGGTATTTTGGGTTATTTTGGGTATTTTGGGTGGATTTTTTCGGGGTTTTTTTTGGGTTTTTGGGATATTTTGGGGGTCCCTGACCCCTTTCTCCGCCCCCCCCAAGGCGGGACCCCCCCGAGCCGTGGCTGCAGGTCACACTGGGGGGGTTCTGGGTGGGATTTTTGGGGGTCCCAGGTGGGATTTTGGGTTATTTTGGGTTATTTTGGGTGGATTTTTTTGCAGTTTTTGGGTATTTTGGGATATTTTGGGTGGATTTTTGGGGGTCCCTGACCCCTTTCTCCCCCCCCCCCCCAGGCGGGACCCCCCCGAGCCGTGGCTCCAGGTTGCTTTGGGGGGGTTCCAGGTGGGATTTTGGTTATTTTGGGTTATTTTGGGTGGATTTTTTTTGCGGTTTTTTGGGATATTTTGGGTATTTTTGGGGTTTTTGGGGGTCCCTGACTCTGTGCCCCCCCCCCGGGCAGGCGGGACCCCCCCAAGCCGTGGCTCCAGGTCACACTGGGGGGGTTCTGAGTGGGATTTTGGGGTATTTTGGGCAGTTTTTGGGTTATTTTGGGTTATTTTGGGTGGATTTTTTCGGGATTTTTTTGGTTTTTTGGGATATTTTGGGGGTCCCTGACCCCTTTTTGCCCCCCCCGAGCAGGCGGGACCCCCCCGAGCCGTGGCTGCAGGCGGCGTTCGGTGGGTGCCGCGTCCCCGGCCCCCGGCGGGACGAGGTGCTGCGGGTGCCCCCGGGGGCTCAGCCCCCCCCGTTCCTCACCGTCAGCTGCAACGGCCAGGTCAGCCCCAATTAACGTTCTAATTAGAATTAATTTCGATTTTAATTTCGATTTCTTTATTTCGATTATAGCTGTAGTTGTAATTTTAATAATTTTAATTTTAATTTTAATTTTCATTTTAACTTTAATAACTATTTTAATTTTATTTTTAATTTTTATTTTAATTTTATTGTTAATTTTAATTTTGGTTTTAATTCGAATTTTAATTTCAATTTTAATTTTAATTTTAATTTTAATTTTTATTTTAACTTTAATAACTATTTTAGTTTTATTTTTAATTTTTATGTTAATTTTATTGTTAATTTTAATTTCGGTTTTAATTCGAATTTTAATTTCAACTTTAATTTTAATTTTAATTTTAATTTTAAAATTTCAATTCTGATTTTAATTTTAATTTTAATCTTAATCTTAATTTTTATTTTAACTTTAATTTGTATTTTAATTTTATTTTTAATTTTTATTTTAATTTTTTTTTTAGTTTTAATTTCGGTTATAATTCGAATTTTAATTTTAATTTCAATGTTAATTTTAATTTTTATTTTTATTTTAATTTAAATTTTAATCTTAATCTTAATCTTAATTTTTATTTTAACTTTAATTTGTATTTTAATTTTATTTTTAATTCTTATTTTAATTTTATTTTTAATTTTAATTTCCGTTTTAATTCGAATTTTAATGTCAATTTCAATTTTAATTTTAATTTTAATTTTAATTTTAATTTCAATTTATTTTAATTTTAAAATTTTAATTTTAATTTTAATTTTAATTTTAAAAATTCAATTCTGATTTTAACTTTAATTTTAATCGTAATCTTAATTTTTTTTTTAACTTTAATTTGTATTTTAGTTTTATTTTTAATTTTTATTTTAATTTTATATTTAATTTTAATTTCGGTTATAATTCGAATTTTATTTTCAATTTTAATTTTAACTTTAATCTTAATCTTAATTTTAGTTTTAACTTTAATTTGTATTTTAATTTTGTTTTTAATTTTTATTTTAATTTTATTTTTAATTTTAATTTCGGTTCTAATTCGAATTTCAATTTTAATTTTAATTTTAATTTTAATTTTAATTTTAATTTTAATTTTAATCAATTTCAATTTTAATACTAATATTAATTTTAATTTTAATTTTAATTTTAATTTTAATTTTAATTTTAATTTCAATTATAATTTTAATATTAATTTCAATTTTAATTTTAATTTTAATTTCAATTTTAATTTCAATTTTAATTTTAATATTTTAATTTTAACTTTAATTTTAATTAATCCCCCCCCCCCCAGTTTTTCCTGCTGGGGGTCTCCTCCCCCTCGGGCCGGCCCCTCCCCCCCCGCGCGCTGCTGCCGCCGCTGGGGGCGCTGCGGGCGCGCGCGGGGGGGGGGCGGGGCCAGCGCCCATCCCCCCATCGGCCTCCTGACCGGGCAGCAGCGCCGCGACTGGGGGCGTGTCCACGGCGCCATGATGAGGGGTAGGGGCGGGGCCAGGGGGGCGGGGCCAAGGGGAGCGGGGCTTGGTGGGGTGTGGCCGGGGTGGGGCCTGGAGAGGGTGGGGGGGGTGGGGCTTCTGATTTTGGGGGGGAAAGGGGCGAATGTGGCCATTTGGGGGCGAGGTTTCCTCAGTTGTGGGCGGGCTTTAGTTATTAGTGGGCGGGGCTTGACCGGGTGTGGCCAGGGCGGGGCCTGGAGAGCTTTTGGGGGGGTGGGGCTTCTGATTTTGGGGGGGAAAGGGGCGAATGTGGCCCTTGGGGGCGGGGCTTCATTATTTGTGGGCGGGGTTTCATCACTTGTGGGCAGGACTTGGCTGGGTGTGGCTGGGGCGGGGCCCAAAGAGGGTTTTGGGTGGGATTTGGGGGGGCGGAGCTTCTGATTTTGGAGGGGAAAGGGGTGGGTGTGGCAGTTTGGGGGCGGGGTTTCATTATTTATGGGCGTGGCTGGGTGTGACCGGGGCGGGGCCTGGAGAGGGTTTGGGGGGTTTTGGGGGGGCGGGGCTCCTGATTCTGGAGGGAAAAGGGGTGGGTGTGGTAGTTTGGGGGCGGGGCTTCATTATTAGTGGGCGGGGCTTGGCTGGGTGTGGCCGGGGCGGGGCCTGGAGAGGGTTTGGGGGGGATTTTGGGGGGGTGGGGCTTTTGATTTTGCAGAGGAAAGGGGTGAATGTGGCCCTTTGGGGGCGGGGCTTAATCGGTTGTGGGCGGGGCTTGGCTGGGTGTGGGCGAGGCGGGGCCTGGGGAGGGTTTTGGGCGCGATTTGGAGGGGCGGAGCTTCTGATTTTGGAGGGAAAAGGGGTGGGTGTGGCAGTTTGGGGGCGGGGTTTCATCACTTGTGGGCGGGGCTTGGCTGGGTGTGGCCAGGGCGGGGCCCAAAAAGGGTTTGGGTGGAATTTGGGGGGCGGAGCTTCTGATTTTGGAGGGAAAACGGGGTGGGTGTGGCAGGTTGGGGGCGGGGCTTCATTATTAGTGGGTGTGGCTTGGCTGGGTGTGGCCAGGATGGTTTTGGGGGTGGGGAAAAGGGGAGGGGCGCATCCCTTTGGGGCAGAGCTTAAACTCCAGCAACGCGAAGAGGGGCGTGGCTTAATTGGGTGGGGCTTGGGGTGGGGGGCGGGGCTTGGGACTTCTTAGGGGTGGGGCTTTGAGTGGGCGTGGCTTCCATTCAGAGGGAACCCCTCCCATTTTTGTGGGCGGGGCTTCCATTTCCGGGCGGGGAAACACCCCTGAGGTTTCGGGGGGGCGGGGCTGTGGCGGGAGTGGGCGTGTCCTCCCTACACCTGTCCGGGTGGGCGTGTCCATGGAAGCCCCGCCCCCCCAGACCGGCTGAGCCGCGCCTCCCTGGAGCGGATCCAGCGCAGCCTCCTGGTGCTGAGCCTGGACTCACCTGTGCTGGCCACGCCCAGCGGGCGCGGCCCCGAGGGCGTGGCCGCCCAGGTGCTGCACGGGGGCGGGGCCGGCGCCAACAGCGCCAACCGCTGGTGGGACAAGACGCTGCAGGTGGGCGGGGCTTCGGCTGGGGGGGCGGGGGTTACACCTGTGGGGGGCGGGGCTTCACCTGTGAGGGGCGAAGTTATACCCGTGGGGGGCGGGGTTACACCTGTGAGGGGCGGGGTTACACCTGTGAGGGGCAAGGTTACACCTGTGGGGGGCGGGGTTACACCTGTGGGGGGCGGGGTTATACCTGTGAGGGGCGGGGTTATACCTGTGAGGGGCGGGGTTATACCTGTGGGGGCGGGGTTACACCTGTGGGGGGCGGGGTTACACCTGTGAGGGGCGGGGTTATACCTGTGGGGGCGGGGTTACACCTGTGGGGGCGGGGTTACACCTGGGGGGGCGGGGTTATACCTTTGGGGGGGCGGGGTTATACCTGTGGGGGGCGGGGTTATACCTGTGAGGGGCGGGGTTATACCTGTGAGGGGCGGGGTTACACCTGTGAGGGGCGGGGTTACAACTGTGAGGGGCGGGGTTATACCTGTGAGGGGCGGGGTTACAACTGTGAGGGGCGGGGTTATACCTGTGAGGGGCGGGGTTATACCTGTGGGGGCGGGGTTACACCTGTGAGGGGCGGGGTTACACCTGTGGGGGCGGGGTTATACCTGTGAGGGGCGGGGTTACACCTGTGGGGGGTGGGGTTACACCTGTGGGGGGTGGGGTTACACCTGGGGGGGCGAGGTTACACCTGTGAGGGGCGGGGTTACACCTGTGAGGGGCGGGGTTACACCTGTGGGGGCGGGGTTATACCTGTGAGGGGCGGGGTTACACCTGTGGGGGCGGGGTTACACCTGTGGGGGGTGGGGTTACACCTGGGGGGGCGGGATTACACCTGGGGGGGCGAGGTTACACCTGGGGGGGGGCGGGGTTACACCTGTGAGGGGTGGGGTTACACCTGTGGGGGGCGGGGTTACACCTGTGAGGGGTGGGGTTACACCTGTGAGGGGCGGGGTTACACCTGTGAGGGGTGGGGTTACACCTGTGGGGGTGGGTTACACCTGTGAGGGGCGGGGTTACACCTGTGAGGGGTGGGGTTACACCTGTGAGGGGTGGGGTTACACCTGTGAGGGGCGGGGTTACACCTGTGAGGGGTGGGGTTACACCTGTGAGGGGCGGGGTTACACCTGTGGGGGGGCGGGGTTACACCTGTGAGGGGTGGGGTTACACCTGTGGGGGTGGGTTACACCTGTGAGGGGCGGGGTTACACCTGTGAGGGGCGGGGTTACACCTGTGGGGGGCGGGGTTACACCTGTGGGGGCGGGGTTACACCTGTGGGGGCGGGGTTACACCTGTAAGGGGCGGGGTTACACCTGTGTGGGCGGGGCCCACACCTGCCCAGGTGTGTTTGGGGGGGTGGAGCTTTGGGGATCTCCCCAAATCGGGGTTTTTTGGCCTCAGAAAATTGGGGGGGGGGGTTGGGTGATGGGCGGGGCCCCCAGGTGTGCTCACCTGTCCAGGTGTGTCCCCTCCCCTCAGGTGTTTCAGGGCGTGGCTCTCACCTGCGCCCGCTTTCAGGTGGATTTCTGGGAGCCAAAATCTCCCATTTTTGGGGGGAATTTTTGGGTTTTTTTGGGGGGGTTTTTTTTTGGGTGTGGTGGGCGTGTCCCCCAGGCGCGCTCACCTGCCCAGGTGTCCCTTCCCCTCAGGTGTTTCAGGGCGTGGCTCTCACCTGGCCCCATTTTTGGGATGCATTTCTTGGTTTTTGGAGCCAGAAATTCCCATTTTTGGGGGGAGTTTTTGGGGTTTTTTTGGGGGGGGGTTTTTTTGGGTGTGGTGGGCGTGGCCCCCAGGTGCGCTCACCTGCCTGGGCGTGTCTCCCCCTGCGCTCAGGTGTTTCAGGGCGTGGCTCTCACCTGGGCCCATTTTTGGGATGGATTTCTTGGTTTTTGGAGCCAGAAATTCCCATTTTTGGGGGGAGTTTTTGGTCTTTTTGGGTTTTTTGGGGTCTGGTGGGCGTGGCCCCCAGGTGAGCTCACCTGTGTGGGCGTGTCTGTCCCTGTACTCAGGTGTTTCAGGGCGTGGCTCTCACCTGGGCCAGGTTTCAGGTGGATTTCTAGGAGCCAAAAATTCCCATTTTTGGGGGGAATTTTTGGGGTTTTTTTGGGTGTGGTGGGCGTGTCCCCCAGGTGCGCTCACCTGTCCGGGCGTGTCCCTTGCACTCAGGTGTTTCAGGGCGTGGCTCTCACCTGGGCCCATTATTGGGATGGATTTCTTGGTTTTTGGAGCCAGAAATTCCCATTTTTGGGGGGAATTTTTGGGGTTTTTTGGGGGGGATTTTTTTGGTGTGGTGGGCGTGTCCCCCAGGTGCACTCACCTGTCTGGACGTGTCTCCCCCTGCACTCAGGTGTTTCAGGGCGTGGCTCTCACCTGCGCCCATTTTTGGGATGGATTTCTTGGTTTTTGGAGCCGGAAATCCCCATTTTTGGGGGGAATTTTTGGGGTTTTTTCGGGGGTTTTTTTTTTTGGGTGTGGTGGGCGTGTCCCCCAGGTGCGCTCACCTGCCCAGGTGTGGCCCCCCCCCCCAGCTGGTGGTTGGCCAGGACGGCACCTGCGGCGCTCTCTGGGACCCGGCCGTCATCGACGGCGCCGTGGTGGCCGAGATGCTCGACCACGCCCTGGAGCACAGGTGAGCGCCAGGGGGGCGTGGCCTCGGCCAGGTGGGCGTGGCCTCTGCCGGCAGCTCAGGTGCGCCCCTCCCCCCCACCTCAGCCGCCGCTTAGGCCCCGCCCCCTCGGCCGAGGCCCCGCCCTGGCCCCTCCCCCCGCCCCAGCGGCTGCGCTTCAGCGTCGGCCCCGAGATCGCACCTGAGGTGGAGAGAGCCAAGAGACACCTGGACAGGTGAGCGGGGGCGGGGCTGGCCGGGGGGGGCGGGGCATGGGTGGGTACAGGTGTGCCCGGGGGTGGGCGTGGTCCCTCCCAGGTGTGGATGGGTGTGCACAGGGGAGGGTGTGGCCCCGCCCAGGTGTGCCCAGGTGCACCCAAGTGCGCCCAAGTGCACCCAGGTGTGCACAAGTGAGGGTGTGGCCCCGCCTAGGTGTGCTCAGGTGTGTCCAAATGTGCACAGGTGTTCCCAGGTGCGCCCAGGTGTGCCCAGGTGAGGGCGTGGCCGCACCCAGGAGTGCCCAGGTGTGTCCAGGTGTGCACAGATGTGCACAGGTGAGGTCGTGGCCCTGCCTAGGTGTGCTCAGGTGCATCCAGGTGTGCACAGGGGAGGATGTGGCCCTGCTCAGGTGTGCTCAGGTGTACACAGGTGAGGGCATGGCCCCACCCAGGAGCACTCAGGTATGTCCAGGTGTGCACAGGTGTGCACAGGTGAAGCCGTGGCCCCATCCCAGAGCACTCAGGTGCATACAGGTGTGCACAGGAGAGGGCGTGGCCTCACCCAGGAGTGCACAGGTGTGTCCAGGTGTGCACAGGGAAGGGCGTGGCCCCACCTAAGTCTGCACAGGTGAGGGCGTGGCCCCACGCAGGAGTGCACAGGTGTGTCCAGGTGTGCACAGGTGCACCCAGGAGTGCCCAGGTGTGCACAGGTAAAGGCATGGCCCCACCCAGGAATGCTCAGGTGCATCTGGCGTGCTCAGGTGTGCACAGGTGAGGGCGTGGCCCCACCCAGGTGTGCCCAGGTGCACCCAGGAGTGCCCAGGTGTGCACAGGTGAGGGTGTGGCCCCACCCAGGAGCGCTCAGGTGTGTCCAGGTGTGCAGAGGTGTGCAGAGGTGTGCACAGGTGAGGGCGTGGCCGCACCCAGGAGCGCTCAGGTGTGTCCAGGTGTGCAGAGGTGTGCAGAGGTGTGCACAGGTGAGGGTGTGGCCCCACCCAGGAGCGCTCAGGTGTGTCCAGGTGTGCAGAGGTGTGCACAGGTGTGCACAGGTGAGGGCGTGGCCCCACCCAGGTGTTCCCAGGTATTCCCAGGCGCGCCCAGGTGTGCCCGGGTGAGGGCGTGGCCGCACCCAGGTATTCCCAGGCGCGCCCAGGTGTGCCCGGGTGAGGGCGTGGCCCTACCTGGAGGCCGCCAGGTGTGACCCCTCCCCTCCCCTCCGGCAGCCTGGCGGCCGACGTGGAGCTGCACTGCTTCCGGCACCCCGGCTTCGGCCAGGGGGCGGGGCCGCGGCCCGAGGCCCTGGTGCAGGTGGCGCTGCAGGTGGCCTTCTACAGGTGAGCGGCTCACCTGGGCTCACCTGGGCTCAGGTGTGCTCAGGTGGGCTCAGGTGTGCTCAGGCAGGCTCAGGTGGGCTCAGGTGGGCTCAGGCAGGCTCAGGTGGGCTCAGTTCTGATCTCTGTGGGTGTGGTTTTACAGGGGTGGGGGTGGGGAACTCACCTGGGCTCACCTGGGCTCAGGTGTGCTCAGGTGTGCTCAGGCGGGCTCAGTTCTCATTCTTGCAGGTGGGATTTTACAGGTGAGGGGGTAGGGAGGCTCACCTGGGCTCAGGTGGGCTCAGTTTTGATCTCTGTGGGTGTGGTTTTACAGGTGTGGGGGTGGGGAACTCACCTGGGCTCACCTGGGCTCAGGTGTGCTTAGTTATGAGCTCTGTAGGTGGCGTTCCACAGGTGAGAGGTGGGGGGGCTCACCTGAGCTCAGGTGTGCTGAGGTGTGCTCAGGTGTGCTCAGGTGGACTCAGTTCTGAGTCCTGCAGGTGGCGTTCCACAGGTGAGGGGGTGGGGGGACTCACCTGGGCACAGGTGAGCTCACCTGTCCCCCATAGACGGGGCTGTCCAGGTGTGCAGCGCACACACCTGAGCCCAGGTGAGCTCACCTGTGGCCCCCATAGATGGGGCTGTCCAGGTGTGCTGGGCACACACCTGAGGCCAGGTGAGCTCACCTGTGGCCCCCATAGATGGGGCTGTCCAGGTGTGCTGGGCACACACCTGAGGCCAGGTGAGCTCACCTGTCCCCCATAGATGGGGCTGTCCAGGTGTGCCGGGCGCACACCTGAGGCCAGGTGAGCTCACCTGTCCCCCATAGATGGGGCTGTCCAGGTGTGCCGGGCGCACACCTGAGGCCAGGTGAGCTCACCTGTCCCCCATAGATGGGGCTGTCCAGGTGTGCCGAGCACACACCTGAGGCCAGGTGAGCTCACCTGTCCCCCCGCAGGGCCCACGGCTCCCTCTGCGCCACCTGCGAGCCGCTCTCCCTGCGCCGGGTCCTACCTGGCTGCACCGACCTGCTGCGCCCACCTGGGCCGCCCTGCCTGGCCCTGGCCCGCGCCCTCGACGACCCCGACGCCCAGGTGAGGGGGGGACAGGTGAGGGGCGGGGCCTGGGTGTGCACAGGTGTGCTCAGGTGAGGGTGTGGCCCCGCCCAGGTGTGCCCAGGTGCACCTAAGTGTGCCCAGGTGTTCCCAGGCATGCCCAGGTGAGGGCGTGGCCCCTCCCAGGTGCACCCAGGTGTGCCCAGGTGTGCCCAGGTGTGCCCAGGTGAGGGCGTGGCCCCTCCCAGGTGCCCCACAGGTGTGCACAGGTGTGCCCAGGTGAGGGCACGGCCCTTCCCAGGTGTGCCCAGGTGTGCACAGGTGTGCACAGGTGTGCCCAGGTGAGGGCGTGGCCCCTCCCAGGTGTGCCCAGGTGCCCCCAGGTGTGCCCAGGTGTGCCCAGGTGTGCCCAGGTGTGCCCAGGTGAGGGCACGGCCCCTCCCAGGTGTGCCCAGGTGTGACCCAGGTGTGTCCCCAGCCCGAGGTGCTGCTGGCGCTGCTGCGCGAGGCCGTGGAGGCGCAGGACAGCCGGACCCAGGAGGTGAGGGGGGGGACAGGTGGGCACAGGTGAGGGTGGGCGTGGCTCTGGGTGTGCCCAGGTGAGTGGGCGTGGCCACACAGGTGAACCCCACCTGCGCAGGTGTTATTGGGGCAGGGGGGCGGGGCTGTGGGTGTGGCTGTGGGTGTGTCCAGGTGTGAGGGCGTGGCCGCACAGGTAAATCCCACCTGTACAGGTGTTATCCGGGCAGGGGGCGGAGCAGCACCTGCAGGGGCTGTGGCTGTGGGTGTGGCTGTGGGTGTGGCTGTGGGTGTGGCTGTTCCCAGGTGAGTGGGCGTGGCCGCACAGGTGAATCCCACCTGCACAGGTGTTATTTGGGCTGTGGGTGTGGCTGTGGGTGTGCCCAGGTGAGTGGGCGTGGCCGCACAGGTAAATCTCACCTGCACAGGTGTTATTGGGGCTGTGGGTGTGGCTATGGCTGTGGCTGTGGGTGTGGCTGTGGGTGTGGCTGTTCCCAGGTGTGAGGGCGTGGCTGCACAGGTGAATCCCACCTGTACAGGTGTTATCCGGGCAGGGGGCGGAGCGGCACCTGCAGGGGCTGTGGGGGCGGGGCTGTGGCTGTTCCCAGGTGAGTGGGCGTGGCCGCACAGGTGAACCCCACCTGTACAGGTGTTATCGGGGCAGGGGGCGGAGCGGCACCTGCAGGGGCTGCGCCAGGCGGCGCTGGAGGCCGGGGAGCCGCTCCCCGAAATCTTCCTGGACCCCGCCTACGCCCAGGCCACGCACTTCCGCCTCTGCACCCTGCAGGTAACCCCGGGGCGCACCTGGGCCGCCCCAAAATTCACCTGGGGAGCCCTAAAATCACCTGGGGAGCCCTAAAATCCACCTGGGGAGCTCTAAAATCCACCTGGGGAGACACAAAAATCACCTGGGGAGCCCAAAAATCACCTGGGAGCCCCAAAAATCACCTGGGGAGCCTCAAAGTCACCTGGGGAGCTCTAAAATCACCTGGGGAGCCCCAAAAATCCACCTGGGAGACCCTAAAATCACCTGGGGAGTCCCAAAAATCACCTGGGAGACCCTAAAATCCACCTGGGGAGCTCCAAACATCACCTGGAGAACCCCAAAAATCACCTGGGAGACCCAAAAATCACCTGGGGAGCCTCAAAAATCCACCTGGGAAACCCCCAAATCCCCCCAAATCCCCCCCAAATTACCAAAATCCCCCAAAATCTCCCAAATCCCCCTAAAATCCCCCCCAAAATCCCCGAAAATCCCCCCAAATCTCCCTAAAATCCACAAAAATTTGCCAAAATCTCCTAAAAAATCCCCCCAAATCCCCTCAAATCTCTCTAAAATCCACGAAAATCCCCCCCAAATCCCCCCATAGTCTCCCCAAATCCCCAAAATCCCCTCAAATCCCCCCAAAATTCCTAAAAAAACCCCCAAAATCCCCCCAAATCCCCCCTAAAATCCCCCAAAATCCCCCCAAATCTCCCTAAAATCCATGAAAATCTGCCAAAATGCTCCCCAAATCTCCCCAAAATCCCCCCAAAATCCCCCAAAATCCCCCCAATAATCCCCAAAATCCCCCAAATCCCCCTCACCCCCCTCCCCTCCCCCTGCCCAGGTGCGCTCCCGCGAGGGTACCTGGCCGCTGCGGGGTCCCCTGGTGCCCGATGGCTACGGGGTGGGGGTGGGGCACCCGGCCCCGCCCCGGGACCCCCGGGACCCCTCCCCCGGGCCGGAGGTGGGGGAGGGGCTGCGCGTCACCGTGGCCGCCTTCACCTGCTGCCGCCAGACCGAGGCCGCTCACCTGGGCGGCGCCATCCGCGGCGTCTTCGACCGCCTGGGGGCGCTGCTGCGGGGCCGCAGCCTCACCTGAGCGCTCACCTGGGACACGCCCACCTCACCGCCCCCACCCTCGAAAAGAGAAACTCCGCCCCCTCCCCGGAATTTTGGGAACGGCAATAAAGGATTTTGTGTTCACGGTGGTTTTGGGGGGTTCAGGTGAGGGGGGGGGGTCCAGGTGAGGGTTTGGGGATCCAGGTGAGGGTTTGGGGGGAATTTGGGGATCCAGGTGAGGGTTTGGGGGATCCAGGTGAGGGTTTGGGGGGAATTTGGGGGGTCCAGGTGAGGGTTTGGGGGATCCAGGTGAGGGTTTGGGGGGAATTTGGGGGGTCCAGGTGAGGGTTTGGGGATCCAGGTGAGGGTTTGGGGGGAAAATTTGGGAGATTCAGGTGAAATTTTGGAGAAAAATTTGGGGATCCAGGTGGGGGTTTGGGAGGAATTTGGGGGATCCAGGTGAGGGTTTGGGGATCCAGGTGAGGGTTTGGGGGGGGGAAATTTGGGAGATTCAGGTGAAATTTTTGGGGAAAAATTTGGGGATCCAGGTGAGGGTGGGTTTGGGGGGGTCCAGGTGAGGGTTTGGGGGAAAATTTGGGAGATTCAGGTGAAATTTTGGAGGAAAATTTGGGGATCCAGGAGATCCAGGCCAGCATTTGGGGGTGGATCCTGACCCGATCCAAGGATTCCAGGCCGGGATTTCGGGATTCAATCCTGATCCACCCAAGGAATCCAGGCCGGGATTTGGGGATTCAATCCTGATCCATCCAGGGAATCCAGGCCGGGATTTGGGGATTCAATCCTGATCCATCCAGAGAATCCAGGCCGGGATTTCGGGATTCAATCCTGATCCAATCCAGGGAATCCAGGCCGGGATTTCGGGATTCAATCCTGATCCAATCCAGGGAATCCAGGCCGGGATTTCAGGATTCAATCCTGATCCATCCAAGGAATCCAGGCCGGGATTTCGGGATCGGATCCTGATCCATCCAGGGAATCCAGGCCGGGATTTGGGGATTCAATCCTGATCCACCCAAGGAATCCAGGCCGGGATTTCGGGATTCAATCCTGATCCATCCAAGGAATCCAGGCCGGGATTTCAGGGATTCAATCCTGATCCACCCAAGGAATCCAGGCTGGGATTTCAGGGATTCAATCCTGATCCATCCAAGGAATCCAGGCCGGGATTTCGGGATTCAATCCTGATCCATCCAAGGAATCCAGGCCGGGATTTCAGGGATTCAATCCTGATCCACCCAAGGAATCCAGGCTGGGATTTCAGGGATTCAATCCTGATCCATCCAAGGAATCCAGGCCGGGATTTGGGAGTTGATCCTGATCCACCCAGGGAATCCAGGCCGGGATTTCCGGATTCAATCCTGATCCATCCAAGGAATCCAGGCCGGGATTTCGGGATTCAATCCTGATCCATCCAAGGAATCCAGGCCGGGATTTCGGGATCGGATCCTGACCCAATCCGGGGAATCCAGGCCGGGATTTCGGGATCGGATCCTGATCCAATCCGGGGAATCCAGGCCGGGCTTTGGGGGCTCCAGGCCGGGCTTCGGGGGTCGCTCGGGCCCCGGTCCAGCCGATCCGGGCCGGGTTTTGGGGGGTCCCGCTCCCGCTTGGCCCGGCCATGGCGGCCGAAAAACCCGGTACGGAGCGGGGGGAGGGGGATCGGGCACGCGCCACGGGCCGGGGGGGGGGGGGGTCCCCAAAATTTAGGGGGGAGGGGAGGTGCGCGTGTATCCCCCCGCCTCCTATCGCGATGCTAAAAATAGCCCGGGGTGGGGGCGGGGGGTGGGGGTGGGGGGGGAGGAGTGACCCAAAAACGGGGCTGGAGGGGGGGGAGGGGGGAGAACGGGGATTTTTTATTTTTAATTTTTTATTTTTAATTTAATGGGGGGGGGCGGGGATGGCAGAGCTGACGCCCCCTCCCCCCTTTTTTATTTTTCTTTTTTTTTTAAATTTTTTTTTTTCGGTTTTTTATTTTTTCCTTTTTTCTTTTTTATGGTTTTTTTTATTTATTTTTTTTTTTTTTATTTTTTCGGGGTTTTTTATTTTTTCATTTCTTCTTTTTTTTATATATTTTTTATGCTTTATTTTTGAATTTTTCTTTTTCTTTTTTTCCCCCTCCCCCACCCCCCCTTTTTTTATTTTTTTTTTAATTTTTATTTCTATTTTTATTTTTATTTTTTATTTTTATTTTTATTTTTTATTTTTTATTTTCATTTTTATTTTTTTTTTATTTTTTATTTTTTATTTTTATTTTTATTTTTATTTCTATTTTTATTTTATTTTTATTTTATTTTTATTTTTATTTTTATTTTTATTTTTATTTTTTATTTTTTATTTTTATTTTTATTTTTTATTATTTATTTTTTATTATTTCTTTTATTTCTTCCAGGAGGCCCGGACGGGGCTCCCCACTCCTCCCCCCCCCCTTACGGCCCCCCCGCCCCTCCCCCTCTGTTGGGGGGAGGGGCTCTGGGGGGCGCCTCCACTTTACCCCGGGGCTTCCCCGCCGCCGCCACCTTACCCCGGGGGGGGGCGGGGCCCTTCGCCTTCGGGGGGGGGGGAGGGGCGGCGGGGGCGGCCACGCTGCCGCGGGGGCTGGCGGCGGGGGGGGGAGGGGCGGCGGCAGCGGGCGGGGGGATGGGGGGGATGGGGATGATGGGGGGAGGGGCGCTGCCCGGGCACGCGGCCACGCTGCCCCGCCCCCCGCCCCACCACGCCCCCCCCCAGCCCTACGGGGGGGCCCCGCAGCCCCCCTACGCCGCCCCTCCCCCGCCCTTCGCCCTCCAGCTCCAGCCCTGCGCCGCCTACGTGCCGGTTTATCCCGTGAGTGGGCGGGGCCTAAAGGGGGGCGGGGCTAAAGGGGGTGGAGCCTAAATGGGCGGGGTTGCGGGGGAAAGGAGGGAGGGGGTGGGGAATGGGGAGCGTGGGAGGGGTGAAGAGGGGGCGTGGTTTAAAAGGGGGTGTGGATAGAGGGGGCGTGGTTAAAGGGGGTGTGGGTAAAGGGGGCGTGGTTAAGGAGGGAGAGGTTTAAAGGGGGCGGGGTTAAAAGGGGGTGTGGATTAAGGGGGCGGGGTTAAGGAGGGAGAGGTTTAAAGGGGGCGTGGTTAAAGGGGGTGTGGGTAAAGGGGGCGTGGTTAAAAGGGAGTGTGGGTAAAAGGGGCGTGGTTAAGGAGGGAGAGGTTTAAAGGGGGCGGGGTTAAAGGGGGTGTGGATAGAGGGGCGTGGTTAAAAGGGGGTGTGGGTAAAGAGGGCGTGGTTAAAGAGGGAGAGGTTTAAAGGGGGCGTGGTTAAAGGGGTGTGGATTAAGGGGGCGTGGTTAAGGAGGGAGAGGTTTAAAGGGGCGGGGTTAAAGGGAGTGTGGGTAAAAGGGGCGTGGTTAAAGAGGGAGAGGTTTAAAGGGGTGTGGGTAAAGGGGGCGTGGTTAAGGAGGGAGAGGTTTAAAGGGGGCGGGGTTAAAGGGGGTGTGGGTAAAGGGGGCGTGGTTAAGGAGGGAGAGGTCTAAAGGGGGCGGAAAGGGTTGGAGGGGGCGTGGTTTGAGGGGCGTGGACCAATAGGGGCGTGGTCAAAGAGGGAGCGTCTTTAAATGGGGCGTGGTTAAAAGGGGGTGTGGATAAAGGGGGCGTGGTTAAGGAGGGAGGGCTTTAAATGGGGCGTGGTTAAGAGAGGAAGATGTTAAGGGGGCGTGGTTTTGGGGTGTGGTTCCAGGGGGCGTGGCTAAAGAGAAGGGTGTGGTTCAATAGGGGGCGTGGTCAAGGAGGGAGCACCTTTAAATGGGGCGGGGTTAAAGGGGGAAGGGTTGGAGGGGGCGTGGTTTGGGGCGTGGATTGAAGGGGCGTGGTTCAACGATATGGGCGTGGTTTAAAAATGGGGCGTGGTTACAGGAGAGGGTGGTAAGAGGGCGTGGTCCAATTAAGGGCGTGGTCAAAGAGGATGTACCTTTGAAGGGGGCGTGGTTAAAGGGGGAAGGTTTTAAGGGGGCGTGGTCTGAGAGGGGGTGTGGTTAAATAGTAGGGGCGTGGTTGAATGGGGGAGCATGTTACAGAGGGTGTGGCTAGAGTGGGCGTGGCTGAATTGAGGGCGTGGCTTAAGGTGAACGACCTTAAAGGGGGCGCGATCAAGGAGGGGGGCGTGGTGAATAAGTGGGCGTGGCCAGTGGGCGGGGTTAAACGCCAACACTCCTCAAAGGGGGCGGGGATAACGGGGCCACCTTTCAGAGGGGCGTGGCCTGAAAACCACCAAACGGGGCGTGGCCTCCACAAAGGGGCGGGACCAGTGGCGCACGGGGAGAGGGGGCGGGGCTTACCCCGACGCCATTTTGGATGCATGTCAGTGGGGGAAGGGGGCGTGTCCTGCTCTAACCCCGCCCCCTTTCCCCCCCCTCACAGACTTTCGGCTCCGCCCCCGCCGCCCCCGGCCCTTTGCCCGGCGCGGTGGGCGGGGCCGGGGCCGGGGGGGCTGCCCTGGGCCCCCCGCTGGGGCTGGGGCTCCCCGAGGGGCCGCGGGGCTCCCCCCCCCACGATTACCTGCCCATCGCCGTGCTGACCACGCTCTGCTGCTTCTGGCCCACCGGCGTGGTGGCCATCGTCAAGGCCGTGCAGGTCAGCAAGGGGGAGTTTGGGGGGGTTTCGGGGATTTTTGGGAATTTTTTGGGATTTTTTTGGTTTTTTTTCTGGTTTTATTTTTGATTTTTTTTCGGTTTTATTTTTGATTTTTTTTAAATTTTATTTTATTTTTGCTCTTTTGAGTTTTTTTATTTTCTTTTTGATTTTTTTTTTTAATTTTATTTTCGCTCTTTTGATTTTATTTTCGATTTTTTTGGTTTTATTTTTGATATTTTTTTTTACTTAATTTTTGACTATTTTAGTTTATTTTTGTGGGTTTTTTAATTTCAATTTTGATTTTTTTGAATACATTTTTGATTTTTGAATTTATTTTGGTTTCTTTTTTTTTTTAATTTTTTTTCGGTTTTTTTTTAATTTTTATTGATTTTTTTATTTTTTTAAAAAATTATTTCTGATTTTTTCATTTTATTTTGTGGGGTTTTATTTTATTTATTTACTTTTATTTTATTTTTGAGCAGTTCGGGGAATTTTTGTCGAGATTTTTGGTGGGTTGGGGGTTTTTTTGGGGGGGATTTTTAAGGATTTTGGGGATCTTTTTAGGACATTTTTGGCAAGATTTGGGGGAAATTTGGGGGGATTTTGGGGGATTTGTGTGGTTTTGGGGGGTTTAAGGGGTGGGGCGTGGGCGTGGCTGGGCGCTGAACACTCAGTCGTGGTTTGGGGGCGTGGTTTCCACAGTGGGCGTGGCTGGGCGCTGACCATTGAGGTGTGGGTTTGGGGGTGTGGTTTCCGGGGTGGGCGTGGCTTGGCACTGACCACTCAGCTGTGGTTTGGGGGCGTGGTTTCCGGGGTGGGCGTGGCCGGGCGCTGACCCCTCAGGTGACCCCGTTCAGGATGGGTGTGGTTTGGGGGTGGGGGTTCGATGTGGGCGTGGCCAGACGCTGTTTGTTCCAGCCGGGTTTAGGGGCGTGGTTTCCAGGGTGGGCGTGGCCAGACGCCTTTTGTTCTAAACGGATTTAGGGGCGTGGTTTCTGGGGTGGGCGTGGCCTGGCACTGTTTATCCGGCGGGTTTAGGGGCGTGGTTTCCGGGGTGGGAGTGGCCGGGCACTTCCCCATAAGGTGTGGTTTGGGGGTGTGGTTTCTGGAGTGGGCGTGGCCAGGCACTGTGTGTTCCCGACGGGTTTAGGGGCGTGGTTTCCGGGGTGGGCGTGGCCAGGCGCTGTTTATCCAGCGGGATTTTAGGGGTGTGGTTTCCGGGGTGGCGTGGCCGGACACTTCCCCATCAGGTGTGGTTTAGGGGTGTGGTTTCTGGGGTGGGCGTGGCCAGATGCTGTTTGTTCCACACGGGTTTAGGGGCGTGGTTTCCAGGGTGGGCGTGGCCGGACACTTCCCCATAAGGTGTGGTTTGGGGGTGTGGTTTCCGGGGTGGGCGTGGCCGGACACTTCCCCATAAGGTGTGGTTTAGGGGCGTGGTTTCCGGGGTGGGCGTGGCCAGATGCTGTTTGTTCCACACGGGTTTAGGGGCGTGGTTTCCGGGGTGGGCGTGGCCGGACACTTCCCATCAGGTGTGGTTTAGGGGCGTGGTTTCCGGGGGTGGGCGTGGCCAGACTCTGTTTATCCAGCCAGGTTTAGGGGTGTGGTTTCCGGGGTGGGCGTGGCCGGACACTTCCCCATAAGGTGTGGTTTGGGGGTGTGGTTTCCGAGGTGGGCGTGGCCGGGCGCTGTGTGTTCCATGACGGGTTTGGGGGTGTGGTTTCCGGGGTGGGCGTGGCCAGGCGCTGTGTGTTCCGGCGGGATTTTAGGGCGTGGTTTTCCAGGGTGGGCGTGGCCAGACGCTGTTTATCGGCCGGTTTTAGGGGGCGTGGTTTCCGGGGTGGGCGTGGCCAGGCGCTATGTGTTCCAGCGGGATTTTAGGGCGTGGTTTCCGGGGTGGGCGTGGCCGGACACTTCCCCATAAGGTGTGGTTTGGGGGTGTGGTTTCCGGGGTGGGCGTGGCCGGACACTTCCACATCAGGTGTGGTTTGGGGGTGTGTTTTCTGGGGTGGGCGTGGCCAGACGCTGTGTGTTCCAGGCGGGTTTAGGGGCGTGGCTTCCGGAGTGGGCGTGGCCAGACGGGTTCCCAACGGGTTTAGGGGCGTGGTTTCCGGGGTGGGCGTGGCCAGGCGCTGTGTGTTCCGGCGGGATTTTAGGGCGTGGTTTCCAGGGTGGGCGTGGCCAGACGCTGTTTATCCGGCCGTGTTTAGGGGCGTGGTTTCCGGGTGTGGGTGTGGCCTGGCACTGTTTATCTGGCCGGGTTTAGGGGCGTGGTTTCCGGGGTGGGCGTGGCCGGACACTTCCCCATCAGGTGTGGTTTGGGGGTGTGGTTTCCGAGGTGGGCGTGGCCGGGCGCTGTGTGTTCCTGACGGGTTTGGGGGTGTGGTTTCCGGGGTGGGCGTGGCCAGGCGCTGTTTGTTCCGGCCGGGTTTAGGGGCGTGGTTTCCGGGGTGGGCGTGGCCTGGCACTGTTTATCTGGCCGGGTTTAGGGGCGTGGTTTCCGGGGTGGGCGTGGCCGGACACTTCCCCATCAGGTGTGGTTTGGGGGTGTGGTTTCCGAGGTGAGCGTGGCCGGGCGCTGTGTGTTCCTGACGGGTTTGGGGGTGTGGTTTCCGGGGTGGGCGTGGCCGGACACTTCCCCATCAGGTGTGGTTTAGGGGCGTGGTTTCCGCGGTGGGTGTGGCCGGACACTTTCCCATCAGGTGTGGTTTAGGGGTGTGGTTTCCGGGGTGGGCGTGGCCAGACTCTGTTTATCCAGCGGGATTTTAGGGCGTGGTTTCCGGGGTGGGCGTGGCCGGACACTTCCCCATAAGGTGTGGTTTGGGGGTGTGGTTTCTGGGGTGGGCGTGGCCGGGCACTGTTTATCCAGTGGGATTTTAGGGGTGTGGTTTCCGGGGTGGGCGTGGCCGGACACTTCCCCATCAGGTGTGGTTTGGAGGTGTGGTTTCTGGAGTGGGCGTGGCCAGGCTCTGTGTGTTCCCGACGGGTTTAGGGCGTGGTTTCCAGGGTGGGCGTGGCCTGGCACTATTTATCTGGCCGGGTTTAGGGGCGTGGTTTCCGGGGTGGGCGTGGCCGGACACTTCCCCATCAGGTGTGGTTTAGGGGCGTGGTTTCCGGGGTGGGCGTGGCCAGACACTTCCTCATAAGGTGTGGTTTGGGGGTGTGGTTTCCGGGGTGGGCGTGGCCAGACTGTTTATCCAGTGGGATTTTAGGGGTGTGGTTTCCGGGGTGGGCGTGGCCGGGCACTGTTTATCCAGCGGGATTTTAGGGGTGTGGTTCTGAGGTGGGCGTGGCCGGACACTTCCCCATCAGGTGTGGTTTGGGGGTGTGGTTTCCGGGGTGGGCGTGGCCGGACACTTCCCCATAAGGTGTGGTTTAGGGGCGTGGTTTCTGGGGTGGGCGTGGCCGGACACTTCCCCATCAGGTGTGGTTTGGGGGTGTGGTTTCCGGGGTGGGCGTGGCCGGGCACTGTTTATCCAGCCAGGTTTAGGGGTGTGGTTTCCGGGGGTGGGCGTGGCCGGGCACTTCCCCATCAGGTGTGGTTTGGGGGTGTGGTTTCTGAGGTGGGCGTGGCCGGACACTTCCCCATCAGGTGTGGTTTGGGGGCGTGGTTTCCGGGTGGGCGTGGCCGGGCACTGACCCCCCCCAGGTGCCCCCGGCCAGGTGCGCACGGGCGGTGGCGCGCGGGGACATCGTCTCGGCCGAGATCGCCTCGCGGGAGGCACGGAACTTCTCCTTCATCAGCCTGGCCGTGGGCATCGCCGCCATCGTGCTCTGCACCATCCTCACCGTCGTCATCATCATCGCCGCCCAGCACCAGGACAACGACTGGGACCCCTGAGAGAGCCCCGACCACCCCCCCAAAAAAAACAAAAAAAAACCACCCAGGGAAGGGGGTCGGGGGTGGCCAAAAATCTCGAGATCCACCCAAAAATTACCCGGGAGGGGTTTGGGGGTGGTCCATCTCAAAATTGCCCCAAAAAACAACCCGGGAGGAGGTTTGGGGTGGCCAAAAATCTCGAATTCACCCAAAAAATTACAGGGGATGAGGTTGGGGGTGGCCAAAAATCTCGAAATCTCAAAAATTACACGGGAGGTTTGGGGGTGGTCCATCTCAAAATTGCCCCGAAAAAACCACTCGGGAGGAGGTTTGGGGGTGGCCAAAAAAATCGAGATCTGCCCAAAAATTGCAGGGAAGGGGGTTTGGGGGTGGCCAAAAATCTCGAAATCCACCCAAAAAATTACAGGGGAGGGGGTTTGGGGGTCATCAAATATCCCAAAATCTCCCTCAAAAATTACACGGGAGGGGGTTTGGGGGTGGCCAAAATCTTGAAATCCACCCAAAAATTGCAGGGGAGGGGGTTTGGGGTGGCTAAAAATCCCCAAAATCCCCCCAAAATTACCCGGTAGGGGGTTTGGGGGTAGCCAAATATCCTAAAATCTCCTCAAAAATTACACGGGAGGGGGTTGGGGTGGCCAAAAATCTCGAAATCCACCCAAAAAATTACAGGGGAGGGGGTTTGGGGGTGGCCAAAATCGCCAAATTTCTCCTAAAATTACACGGGAGGAGGTTTGGGGGTGGCCAAATATCCCAAAATCTCCTCAAAAATTACACAGGAGGAGGTTTGGGGGTGGTCCATCTCAAATTTGCCCCAAAAAACCACCCGGGAGGAGGTTTGGGGGGTGGTCAAAAATCCCAAATTCATCCAAAAAATATCCAGGAGGAGGTTTGGGGGGTCGTCAAATATCCCAAAATCCACCCAAAATTGCAGGGGATGGGATTGGGGGTGGTCCATCTCAAAATTGCCCCGAAAAAAACCACTCAGGACGAGGTTTTGGCCAAAAATCCCAAAATCTCCTCAAAAATTACACGGGAGGAGGTTTGGGGGTCGTCAAACGTCCCAAATCCCCCCAAAAAAATATCCAGGAGAGGTTTAGGGGTGGCCAAAAATCCCCAAATTTCTCCAAAAATTACACGGGAGGGGGTTTGGGGGTGGTCAAACATCCCAAAATCCCCCCAAAAAATATCCAGGAGAGGTTTGGGGGTGGCCAAACATCCCAAAATAACCCCCAGACCCCCCAAAATTACCCAGGAGGGGGTTAGGGGGTCGCCATCCATCCCAGAATAATCCCCAGACCCCCCAAAATCCCCCCCAAAACCACCCAGGAGCAGATTTTTGGGGGGGGGGGGGGGGGTCGCCATCCCATAATAACCCCCAAGGGACGCGGTGATGGGGTTTTTTTTGGGGGGGGGGGGGTGGTACCGGAGGAGCGTCGCCGTTGCCATGGCAACGGGGGGCTCGGGGGACGCCGGGTTCCCGCCCCCCTCCCAACCGCGTTTCCATGGCGACGGGGCGGCCGCCACCGCGCGGGCGGCGCGTCGCCATGGCGACGGCCGGCATCCCATAATAAGGGGGCCGCCTGGGCGCCGTTGCCATGGCGACGCCCCCTGGCGGAATCGCCGCGGCCACGCCCCCTCCCGCCGTTGCCATGGCGACGCTCCCGGCAGCAACGGCGTCGTCGAGGCACGCCCCCCTCGCTGTCGCCATGGCGACCGCCCACAACCTCCCCCCCCCCCCCACGCTGCCTTCCCAGGATGCTTTGCGGCCGTGCCTCATTTGCATGCCAAGCCCCGCCTCCCCCCTCCACCCCCGTTTTTGCTGTGCCCCTCCCCCCTTTGGACGGACCAATAAATCTCTATATTGATATGTTATGCTAATGAGGTGGGTGGGGCTAATGGGCGGGGGGGAATGAGCCCCGTAATTAAGCGGTTTTGGTTAATGAGGGTGGTTGTTAATGGGGCGGGGCTTCAGCGGAGGTCACGCCTCCTAATTTGAATGCCTGGTCCTAATTAGCATAAACCACACCCCCGAAATGGCTCCGCCCCCAACCCCGCCCTCATTAAGGGCCTCATTAATTAGCTGCCCTTAACGAAGAGGAAAAAACCAGCGCCAGTCTCGTTAATTAACAGCAAAGGAACCTCTAATTAACGCCACACCGCTCATTAACGAGGTGCCCACCCCAAACC
>JAJNNQ010000352.1:0-55000 GCA_027886175.1 Phylloscopus collybita
TTTCCCGATTTTCCCCCCAAATTTCCCCCAAATTCCCCATTTTTCCACCCAATTTCTCCATTTCCCCCCCAAATCTCCATTTTTTCCCCCATTTCCCCCCAAATTCCTCATTTCCCCTCAAATTCCCCATTTTCCCCCCAAATTTCCCCTTTTTTCCCCAAATCTCCCTTTTTCCCCCAAATTCCCCCCAAATCTCCCAAAATTTCCCCATTTCCCACCCAAATTCCCCTTTTTTCCCCCAAATCCCCCCAAATTCCCCATTTCCCCCCCAAATCTCCCATTTCTGCCCCAAAATTCCCCCAAATTCCCCCATTTCCCCCCCAAATTCCCCATTTTCCACCCAATTTTCCCCTTTTTCCCCCCAAATCTCCATTTTTTCCCCCCAAATTTCCCCTTTTCCCCCCAAATCTCGATTTTTTCCCCCCAAATTTCCCCATTTCCCCCCAAATTCCCCCCAAATTCCCCATTTTCCCGCCCAATTTTCCCCTTTTTCCCCCCAAATCTCCCATTTTTCACCCAAATTCCCCCCAAATTCCCCATTTTTGCCCCAATTTCCCCCCAAATCTCGATTTTTCCCCCCAAATTTCCCCATTTCCCCCCAAATTCCCCCCAAATTCCCCATTTTCCCGCCCAATTTTCCCCTTTTTCCCCCCAAATCTCCCATTTTTCCCCCCAAATTCCCCCCAAATTCCCCATTTTTCCCCCCAAATCTCCATTTTTTTCCCCCAAATCCCCCCAAATCCCCCCATTTTTGCCCAATTTCCCCCCCAAATCTCGATTTTTCCCCCCAAAATTTCCCCATTTCCCCCCAAATTCTCCATTTTCCCGCCCAATTTTCCCCAAATTCCCCCAAATCTCCCCAAATCCCCCCCCCAAGCCCCCCACTCACGATCCTCTTGTAGTTCCTCTGCCACGTGGCCACCGCGTGCAGGATGTCCAGCCTGGGGGGGAGGGGGGGGGACACCGGGGTGACACCCCACCCAAGGGTGACACCCCCACCCAAGGGTGCCCCACCCCCCCGCACCCAGGGGTGACCTCAGGGTGACACCACGGTGACACCCCCCACCCCAGGGTGACCCCAGGATGACCCCAGGGTGACCCCCCCCCACCCCAGGGTGACCCCAGGGTGACCCCAGGGTGACCCCCCCACCCCAGGATGACCCCAGGCTGACCCCCTCACCCCAGGGTGACACCGACATGACCCCAAGGTGACATCCCCACCCCAGGGTGACCCCAGGGTGACCCCCCCCCCACCCCAGGGTGACACTGGGGTGACCCCTGGGTGACACCCCCACCCCAAGATGACCCCACGATGCCCCCCCCCCGGGTGACCCCAAGGTGACCCCAGGATGACCCCAAGGTGACCTTCCCACCCCAAGATGACCCCAGGGTGTCCCCCCCCACCCCAGGGTGACCCCAGGCTGACCCCACCCCACCCCAACATGACCCCAGGGTGGACCCCACAGTGACCCCCCCCCCACCCCAGGGTGACCCCCACCACCCCAAGATGACCCCAGAATGACCCCAGGGTGCCCACCCCCTCCACCCCAGGGTGCCCCCAGGGTGACACCGAGGTGCCCCCAAGGTGACCCCCCCACCCCAAGATGACCCCAGGGTGTCCCCAGGATGACCCCAGGGTGCCCCCAAGATGACCCCAATGTGACCCCTCCCACCCCAGGATGTCCCCAGGGTGTCCCCAGGGTGACACCGAGGTGACTCCAAGGTGACCCCCCCCACCCCAGGGTGCCCCCAAGATGACCCCAGGGTGACCCCAAGATGACCCCAGGATGACCCCAAGGTGACCCCTCCCACCCCAAGATGACCCCAGGGTGCCTCCCCCCATCCCAGGGTGACCCCAAGGTGGCCCCAGAGTGACCCCATCACCCCAGAGTGACCCCCCAGGGTGACCCCAGGGTGTCACCCCCACCCCAAGGTGTCCCCCCCCTGCACCCCAAGGTGACCCCAGAGTGACACCGGGATGACCCCAGGGTGACACCAAGGTGACCCCCCTCACCCCAGGGTGACCCCAGGGTGACCCCCACCACCCCAGGATGTCCCCAGGGTGTCCCCAGGGTGACACCAAGGTGACCCCAAGATGACCCCAGAGTGACCCCAGGGTGCCTCCCCCACCCCAGGCTGACCCCACCACCCCAAGGTGACCCCAGGGTGTCCCCCCCCCACCCCAAGATGACCCCAAGGTGACCCCACCACCCCAGGATGTCCCCAGGGTGACCCCAGGGTGCCCCCACCTGGGGGTGACGCCGAACACCTCGGGGTGCCCCCAAGATGACCCCCAGGGTGACCCCAAGATGACCCCAGGGTGACCCCAAGGTGACCCCCCCACCCCAGGGTGACCCCAAGATGCCCCCAGGCTGACCCCACCACCCCAAGATGACCCCAGAGTGACCCCAGGGTGCCTCCCCCAGCCCAGGGTGACATCCCCACCCCAGGGTGTCCCCAGGGTGTCCCCAGGGTGACACCGAGGTGACCCCAAGGGTGACCCCCCCACCCCAGGGTGACCCCAGGGTGACCCCAAGGTGACCCCCCCCCACCCCAGGGTGTCCCCAGGGTGTCCCCAGGGTGTCACCCCCACCCCAGGATGACCCCAGGGTGCCCCCAAGATGACCCCAGGGTGACCCTCCCACCCCAGGGTGACCCCAAGATGACCCCAGGGTGACCCCAAGATGACCCCAAGGTGACCCCCCCCCCACCCCAGGATGTCCCCAGGGTGACACCGAGGTGACCCCAAGATGACCCCAGAGTGACCCCAGGGTGCCTCCCCCACCCCAGGGTGACCCCAAGGTGGCCCCAGAGTGACCCCATCACCCCAGAGTGACCCCCAGGGTGACCCCAGGGTGTCACCCCCACACCAAGGTGTCCCCCCCCTGCACCCCAAGGTGACCCCAGAGTGACACCGGGATGACCCCAGGGTGACACCAAGGTGACCCCCTCACCCCAGGGTGACCCCAGGGTGTCCCCAGGGTGACACCGAGGTGACCCCAAGGTGACCCCCCCACCCCAGGGCGACCCCAAGATGACCCCAAGGTGACCCCCTCACCCCAAGATGACCCCAGAGTGACCCCAGGGTGCCTCCCCCACCCCAGGGTGTCCCCAGGGTGTCCCCAGGATGACCCCAAGGTGACCCTCCCACCCCAGGGTGCCCCCAAGATGACCCCAAGGTGACCCCCCCCACCCCAGGATGTCCCCAGGGTGTCCCCAGGGTGACACCGAGGTGACCCCAAGGTGACCCCAGTGTGACCACAAGGTGACCCCCCCCCACCCCAGGGTGACCCAAAGATGACCCCAAGATCACCCCAGGGTGACCCTCCCACCCCAGGGTGACCCCAAGATGACCCCAGGGTGACCCCAAGATGACCTCAGGGTGCTCCTCCCCACCCCAGGATGTCCCCAGGGTGTCCCCAGGGTGACACCGAGGTGACCCCAAGATGACCCCAGAGTGACCCCAGGGTGCCTCCCCCACCCCAGGGTGCCCCCAGGGTGCCCCCAGGGTGACCCTCTCACCCCAAGATGACCCCAGTGTGACCACAAGGTGACCCCCCCCACCCCAGGATGACCCCCAGGGTGCCCTCAAGATGACCCCAGGGTGACACCGGGGTGACCCCAGGGTGACCCCCCCACCCCAGGGTGGCCCCAAGATGACCCCAAGGTGACCCCCACACCCCAAGATGACCCCAGGGTGACACCGAGGTGACCCCCCCCACCCCAGGGTGACCCCAGGCTGACCCCACCACCCCAAGATGACCCCAGGGTGTCCCCCCAACCCCAAGATGACCCCAGGGTGCCTCCCCCACCCCAGGGTGACATCCCCACCCCAGGGTGTCCCCGGGGTGTCCCCACCTGGGGGTGAGGCCGAACACCTCGGGGTGCAGGTCGGCCAGGCCCCCTGCGGGTGTCCTCGGGGTGCCGCAGGGAGCCCACCCAGGCCTGGAGCGGGGACAGCGGGGGGGACACGGGCAGGGGACAGCTCCGCAGCACCGGGGACACCAACGGGGACACCAACGGGGACACCGACGGGGGTGGCTCTGGGGACACCAAAGCGGCGACACCGTGGGGATGGGCAGGAGTGAGGTCCCCAGGGTGTCCCCAAGGTGTCCCTGATGTCCCCAAGGTGGTTCTTGATGTCCCCAGGGTGTCCCTGATGTCCCCAGGGTGGTTCTTGATGTCCCCAGGGTGTCCTGGGTTGGTCCCTGGTGTCCCCAGGGGTGTCCCTGATGTCCCCAAGGTGTCCACAAGGTGGTTCCTGATGTCCCCAGGGTGTCCCCAAGCCCATGGTGGCCCTGTCCCTGATGTCCCCAAGGTGGTTCTTGATGTCCCCAGGGTGTCCCTGGGGTGGTTCTGTTCTTGATGTCCCCAGGGTGTCCCTGGGGTGGTTCTTGATGTCCCCAAGGTGTCCTCAGGGTGGTCCCTGATGTCCCCAAGGTGGTTCTTGATGTCCCCAGGGTGTCCCTGATGTCCCCAAGGTGTCCTCAGGGTGTCCCTGATGTCCCTAGGGTGTCCTCAGGGTGGTCCCTGATGTCCCCAGGGTGTCCCTGGGGCGGTCCATGATGTCCCCAAGGTGTCCTCAGGGTGTCCCTGATGTCCCCAGGGTGATTCTTGATGTCCCCAGAGTGTCCTGGGGTGGTCTCTGATGTCCCCAGGGTGTCCCCAAGCCCATGGTGGCCCTGTCCATGATGTCCCCAAGGTGGTTCTTGATGTCCCCAAGGTGCCCCTGATGTCCCCATGGTGTCCCTGATGTCCCCAAGGTGCCCCTGATGTCCCCATGGTGTCCTAGGGTGGTCCCTGATGTCCCCAGGGTGTCCCTGATGTCCCCAAGGTGTCCCCAAGCCCATGGTGGCCCTGTCCACGATGTCCCCAGGGTGTCCCTGGGGCGATCCCTGATGTCCCCAGGGTGGTCCCTGATGTCCCCAAGGTGTCCCAGGGTGGTCCCTGATGTCCCCAGGGTGGTCTCTGATGTCCCCAAGGTGTCCCCAAGGTGTCCCCAAGGTGTCCCCAAGCCCATGGTGGCCCTGTCCATGATGTCCCCAAGGTGTCCTCAGAGTGTCCCTGATGTCCCCAGGGTGTCCACAAGGTGGTTCCTGATGTCCCCAGGGTGCCCCTGATGTCCCCAGGGTATCCTGGGGTGGTCCCTGATGTCCCCGAGGTGTCCCTGATGTCCCCAAGGTGTCTCCAAGCCCATGGTGGCCCTGTCCATGATGTCCCCAGGGTGTCCCTGATGTCCCCAAGGTGTCCCTGGGGCGGTCCCTGATGTCCCCAGGGTGGTCTCTGATGTCCCCAAGGTGTCCCCAAGGTGTCCCCAGGGTCACTCACCCTTGCGGGGCTCGGGGGTCGCGGGCGGGGCCGGGGGCGCCGTCGTCGCGAACTGTGACAATGACAGAGGGGGGGAGGGGAGGGATCAACCATGGGCTGAGAGGGGGGGGAGGGGGGGGACACGACCCCCGCCCATCCCCCCATCCCCCCCCAGCCTCGCTCCTGGACCCCCGAACCCCCCCCGGCCCATCCCACACTTGGTTCCGTCCCGGCCCCGCCCCTCAGCGATGACTCCGCCCCCTCATGGCCCTCAGAGGCTGGTCACGCCCCTCAGCGATGACTCCGCCCCCTCACGGCCCTCAGGGGGCTGGCCACGCCCCTCAGTAAATGACCCCGCCCCCTCACTGCCCTCAGCGGCTGGCCACGCCCCTCAGTAACGACCCCGCCCCCTCACGGCCCTCAGGGGGGCTGGCCCCGCCCCTCAGCAATGACCCCGCCCCCTCACGGCCCTCAGGGCCTGGCCACGCCCCTCAGCAATGACCCCGCCCCCTCACCGCCCTCAGGGGCCTGGCCCCGCCCCTCGCCCCGGTTCCCGCCGGTGCCGCCGCCATTCCCGGTGCCGGTTCCGTTCCCTGCCCGTTCTCCCTTCAGCCCAGCCCGGTCACGGTCCCGGTGCCGTTCCTCCTTCAGCCCAGCCCGGTCCCGGTGCCGCTCCCCGCTCGTTTTCCCCTCAGCCCAGGCCCGGTTCACGATCCCGGTGCCGTTCCCCCCTCAGCCCAGCCCCGGTGCCGGTTCCGATCCCGGTTCCGCTCTCCCCTCCCGGTTCCGGTGCCGGTTCCGTACCGCGGCCCAGCCCCGGCCCTTGCCCCAGGCCCTCAGCGCCGCCGCCCCCACGCGGATCATGGCGGGAAAAGCCAAAGGGGGCGGGGCGAGGCGCGCTGACGTCAGCGCGCACGGCGTCACTTCCGGCGGGAGCTGAACGGCGGGAAAAGGCGAGGAAGAAGAAGAGGAGGAGGGGGAGGGGAAGGGACCCCCGGGACCCCCCCTTTGTGTCCCCCCCCCGCCCCAAATCCCTCCTGCTGGTGCTCCCCCCGTGATCCCCGCCCCAAAATCCCCCCAGAGACCCCCCCCAATCCAATGGGCCCTTCCCAGTGCCCATTCCCCATTTCCCCCATTCCCATTTTCCCCATTTCCCATTTCCCCCATTCCCAGTTCCCATTTTCCCCATTCCCATTTTCCCCATTTTCCCCATTTCCCATTTTCCGTTCCCATTCCCCATTCCCAGTTCCCATTTTCCCCATTTCTTATTTTCCCCATTCTCCATTTCTCATTCCCATTCCCATTCCCCATTTTCCCCATCCCCATTTTCCCCATTTCCAGTTTCCCCCATTCCCATTTCCCATTCCCCATTTTCCCCATTCCAATTCCCCATTCCCCATTTCCCCCATTCCCCATTTCCCCCATTCCCATTTCTCATTCCCCATTTCCCATTCCCATTTTCCCCATTCCCATTCCATTTCCCACTCCCCATTTCCCATTCCCATTTTCCCCATTCCCATTCCATTTCCCACTCCCCATTTCCCATTCCCATTTTCCCATTTTCCCCATTCCCCATTTCCCCCATTCCATTTCTCATTCCCCATTTCCTCCATTCCCATTCCCACTCCCCATTCCCCATTCCCATTTCCATTTTCCCCATTTCCCATTCCCCATTCCCCCATTCCCATTCCCATTCCCACTTCTCATTCCCAATTCCCCTTCCCTATTTTCCCCATTTCCCATTCCCATTTCTTGTTCCAATGCCCCATTCCCCATTCCCATTTTCCCCATTCCCATTTCTGTTTCCCATTCCCCATTCCCATTCCCTTTCCCCATTTTCCCCATTCCCATTCCCATTTCCCATTTCCTATTCCCCATTCCCCCATTCCCAATCCCATTCCCCATTCTCCATTCCCATTTCTCATTCCCAATTCCCCTTCCCTATTTTCCCCATTTCCCATTCCCATTTCTTGTTCCAATGCCCCATTCCCATTTTCCCCATTTTCCATTCCCATTTTCCCCATTCCCATTCCCATTTCCCATTTCCTATTCCCCATTCCCCCATTCCCAATCCCATTCCCCATTTTCCCCATTCCCATTTCCCATTTCCTATTTCCCATTCTCCCCATTCCCCATCTCCATTTTCCCCATTCCATTTCCTATTCCCATTCCTCATCCCCATTCCCACTCCCCATTCCCCATTTCCCCCATTCCCATTTCTCATTCCCCATTTCCCATTCCCATTTCCCATTCTCCATTCCATTCCCATTTCTCATTCTCATTCCCATTCCCCATTCCCCATTCCCATTTCCATTTTCCCCATTTCCCATTTCCCATTCCCCATTCCCCATTCCCATTCCCATTCCCACTTCTCATTCCCAATTCCCCTTCCTATTTTCCCCATTTCCCATTCCCATTTCTTGTTCCAATGCCCCATTCCCCATTCCCATTTTCCCCATTTTCCATTCCCATTTTCCCCATTCCCATTCCCATTTCTGTTTCCCATTCCCCATTCCCATTCCCTTTCCCCATTTTCCCCATTCCCATTCCCATTTCCCATTTCCTATTCCCCATTCCCCCATTCCCAATCCCATTCCCCATTTTCCCCATTCCCATTTCCCATTTCCTATTTCCCATTCTCCCCATTCCCCATTTCCCCCATTCCCATTTCTCGTTTTTCCATTTCCTATTTCCCATTTCCCCCATTCCCATTTCTCATTCCCATTCCCATTTTCCCCATTCCGTTTCCCCCATTCCCATTTTCCCATTTTCACATTTCCCCCATTTTCCCCATTCCCATTTCTCATTCTCATTCCCATTTTTCCCAATTCCCATTCCCCATTTTCCCCATTCCCCATTCCCATTTCCCATTTCCTATTTCCCATTATCCCCATTTTCCCCATTTCCATTTCCTATTTTCCCCATTTTTCCCATCCCCATTCCCATTTTTCCCTTTCCCATTTCCCCATTTCTCATTTTCCCCATTTTCCCCATTTCCATTTCCTATTTTCCCCATTTTTCCCATCCCCATTTCCCCCGTTCCCATTTCCCATTTCTGGGGTGTTTTTTTGCATTTATCTTTTTGTATATTTTAAAATTTTTTTTGCCTTTTTTTTTCCCTTCGCTTTCTTGTCTTTATCTTTTTATCTTTATTTTTGCATCTTGATTTTTATATCCTTATTTTTTTTATTTTTGTGGTTTTTTCCTCTACATTTTATTTTTATTTTTGTCTCTTTTTTTTATTTTCATTTTTCTCTCCATTTTTTCATCTTTATATTTGTCTCAATTTTTTCTCCTTATTTTTCTCCTTATTTTTCTATTTATTTTTTTATTTATTTTCATTTGGTTTCTTTTATTTTTCTATTTTTTTCCTTTCATTTTTCTCTGTATTTCTTTATCTGCATTTTTCTATCTATTATTTTTATTTTTCACTCTATTTTTTATTTTTCTATTTTTTATCTTCATTTTTCTCTTTATTTTTTTTTCGTTTTTCTCTCTAATTTTTTATCTTTATTTTTCTCTCTTTATTATTTTCATTTTTCATTCTATTTTTTATTTTTCTCTTTATTTTTTTGTCTTTATTTTTTTCTCTATTTATTATTTTTCTCTCTGCTTTTTTATCTTTATTTTTCTCTCTATTTCTTTTTCTTTATTTTTCTCCCAATTTTTTTTGTCTTTATTTTTTTTTACCTTTATTTCTTTTAACTTTTGTTTTTCTCTCGATTTTTTATCTTTTTTTTTTCTTATCTTTATTTTATTTTTCCCAATAAATAAATATTTTTCCCGGGGGGAGCTCCGGACGAATTCTGCTTCTGCTTCCAATTAAATTCCAATTAATTAAACCCCAATTAATTAAATTCTTTCGCCAGCTCCTCGGACACAAAAATTTGGGGAATTCTTTGGTGTTTTTTTTTTTTTTTTTTTTTTTTTTTTTTTTTTTTTTTTTTTTTTTGTCCCAGAAAAAACCCAAAAAATCCAAAATTCGGGGGGGAAAAGTCACAAAAATTGGGGAAAAAATCCATAAATTGGGGGGGGAAAAATCCCAAAATTGGGGAAAAAAATCCCAAAAATCGGGGGAAAAAAATCCCAAAATCGTGAAAAAAATTCCCCAAAATAGGGGAAAATCCCCCAAAAAAAGGGAGAAAAAAATCCCAAAATCGTGAAAAAAAAATCCCCAAAATCGGGAGGAAAAAACCCCCAAAATAGGAAAAAAAATCGGGAAAATCCCCAAAAAAGGGAGAAAAAAAAAAATCCCAAAATCGTGAAAAAAAATTCCCAAAATAGAGAAAAAAAAAAAAATCCCAAAATAGAGACAAAATCCCAAAAATCGTGACAAAAATCCCCAAAATCGGGGAAAAAAAATCCCAAATCTTGAAAAAAATTCCCAAAAATAGAGGAAAAAAAATCCCAAAAATAGTGAAAAAAATTTCCCCAAATCGTGAAAAAAATTCCCAAAAATAGGGAAAAAATCCCCAAAAATCGGGATAAAATCCCAAAAATCGGGGGGGGGGAAAATTCCCCCAAATCGGGAAAAAAATTCCCAAAAATCGTGAAAAAAAATTCCCAAAAATCGGGGAAAAAAATCCCAAAATCAGGAAAAAAAATCCCAAAAGTCGCGACAAAAAAATCCCAAAAAGAGATAAAAAATCCCAAAATAGGGAAAAACCCCCCAAAATCGTGAAAAAAAATCCCAAAAATAGGGAAAAAAATCCCAAAAATAGGGAAAAAACATCCCCAAAATAGGGAAAAAAATATCCCAAAAATAAGGAAAAAAAATCCCAAAAATCGGGGAAAAAAACCCCCCAAAATATTGGAAAAAAATCCCAAAAATCGTGAAAAAAAATCCCAAAAGTCGCGACAAAAATCCCAAAAAGAGATAAAAAATCCCAAAATAGAGAAAAAACCCCAAAATCGTGGAAAAAAAAATCCCTCAAATCGCGAGAAAAATCCCAAAAATCGAGGAAAAAAAATCCCAAAACAGGAAAAAAAATCCCAAATAGCGAAAAAATCCCAAAAATAGGGAAAAAAACCCCCCAAAATCGTGGAAAAAAAAAAATCCCAAAGTAGGGGAAAAAATCCCCCAAAATAGGGAAAAAACCCCAAAATTCGTGAAGAAAAAAATTTCCCTCAAATCGCGAGAAAAAAAACCCCAAAATCGTGAAAAAAAAAAAAAAAAAAAAAAAAAAAAAAATTGGCGGGATCCCAACCGCGGTGGGTGGGCGGAGCCGATGCCCCCACGACCACGCCCCCTCGATGGGCGTGTCCCTCTCTAAGCTCCGCCCCCTCCGCCCCCGGTTCTCCCCCCCCCACGCTCAGCGCTGCCGGGACCGGCCCCGGGACCGGTGAGAAACCCCCCCCAAAAAAACCCCCCCCGGGGGTCCCCACCCCCCTCTGGAGACCCCCGGGGTGTCCCCAAGGGTGGGGGGCGACCCCAAGGGTGGGGGGCGTCCCCAAAATTTGGGTGGGGGAGGGGACATTTTGGGGTTTCCCACCCTCCCCCCCCCCAAAAAAAACGAGGGGAGGGGGAGGGGAGGAGGGGGAGGGGGGGGGTTCAAGTGCCGCCCCCTCCCCCCCCCTTCATTGTCGCGACCACGCCAACATCTGGCCGGCAGCTGGCGGAGGTGGTGGGGGTGGGGGGGCGGGGGGGGGGGTGGGGGACACTTCTGGAACTTTCTGGGGTCTCACAGTGAGAGGGTGGGGGTGGGGGGGGGGTGGGGGAGGGGGGTCCCGTCGGTTGTTCGGTTTGGGAGGGGTTTTGGGGGGATCGGGGGGGGTCCCAGAGGGGTCCCGGTGGGGTCTGGAGAGGTCTTGGGGGGGTCTGAGGGGGTTTGGGGGGATCCCGGAGGGGGCTGGGGGTGTCTGGAGGGTCCCAGGGGGTCTTGGGGGGGTCTGGGGGGTCCCGGTGGGGGTCTGGGGGAGTTTGGGGGGCTCTGGAGGGGTCCGGCGGATCTGGAGGGGTCTCGGGGGTGTGTGGGGGGGTCCCCGGAGGGGTCTGGGGGGTCTGGAGGGGTCTGGGGGAGTTCCAGGGGGTCCCGGGCAGGTCCTGGAGAGGTCTTGGGGGGGTCTGAGGGGTCCCGGGAGCCCCCGGAGGGGTCTGGGGGGGCTCTGGAGGGATCGGGGGGTCCCAGAGGGGTCTTGGAGGGGTCTTGGGGGGGGGGGTCCCAGGGGTGTTTGGGGCGGTCCCAGAGGGATCTGGGAGGGGTCTGGGGAGGTCTGGGGGGATCCCGGAGGGGTCTGAGGGGAGTCTGAGGGGGTCCCGAAGGGGTCTCGGGGGGTCCCAGAGGGGGTCTAAGGGGGTCTGGGGGGTCTCGAAGGGTCCCAGGGGGTGTCTGGGGGGGGTCTGAAAGGGTCCCGGCGGGGTCTGGAGGGGTCCCGGGAGCTCCCGGAGGGGTCTTGGGGGGGTCTGAGGGGGTCCCGAAGGGGTCTGGGGGGGGTCCCCGGAGCTCCCGGAGGGGTCCAGAGGGGTCTTGGGGGGGATCTGGAGGGGTCTAGAGGGGTCCCAGGGGGTCTCGGGTGGTTCTGGGGGGGTCCCAGGGGGTCTGGAGGGGTCTCGGGGCTCCCGGAGGGATCCCGGGGGAGTCTGTGGGGGTCTAAGGGGGTCTGGGGGGTCTCGGGGGTCTCGGGGGGGGTACCAGGGGTGTCCCAGGGGTGTCCCAGGGGGGTCTCAGGGGGGTCTCGAAGGGGTCCCAGGGGGTCTCGGGGGGGGTCTGGAGGGGTCCCCGGAGCTCCCGGAGGGATCCCGGGGAGTCTGTGGGGGTCTAAGGGGGTCTGGGGGCTCTCAGACGGTCCCAAAGGGGTCCCAGGGGGTCCCAGGGGGTCCCAGGGGTGTCTCAAGGGGGTCTCAGGGACCCCCCCTCCCCTCCCCAGCGCGGGGGCCGAGCCCCGGCGCTAAGCTCGGCTCGGCTCGGCTCAGCTCGGCTCAGCTCGGCTCGGCTCGGCTCCCTCCGCCCTTTTGATCCAATTTGCTCCGGGATATTTCGGGCCTGGAAGCGGCCCCCGGTGACCCCCCCCGCCGCCCCTCCCCCACCCCCGGTCACCGCCCCTCCCCCCACCCCCCCCACCCCCCCCCCGAGGGGTTTTTTTTTTGGGGGGGGGAGGGGTCGGTACCGGGATCACCCCAAAAGCGGGGATGGGGGTCCCGGGGTGGGGTCGCCCCGGTTTGGGATCCCGGGGGGGGCTCCCTGGGGTTGGATCCCGGTTCGGGATCCCGGTTGGGGGTCCCGGTTCTGGCTCCCGGTTCGGGATCCCGGGACAATTCCCGGGACAATTCCCGGTTCGAGATCCCCGGTTTAGGCTCCCGGTTTGAGATCCCGGGGCCGTTCCCGGTTCAGGGTCCCGGTTCTGGATCCCGGTTTGGGGTCCTGGTTTGAGGTCCTGGTTCGGGGGCCCGGTTTGGGGTCCTGGTTTGAGGTCCCGGTTTGGGGTCCCAGTTCAGGGTCCCGGTTCTGGATCCCGGGGCAATTCCCGGGACAATTCCCGGTTGGAGGTCCTCGGTTTAGGCTCCCGGTTTGGGATCCCAGGGCTGTTCCCGGTTCCGGATCCCGGTTCTGGATCCCGGTTTGGGATCCCGGGGTCGTTCCCGGTTCTGGATCCCGGTTTGAGGTCCCGGTTTCGGGTCCCCGGTTCGAGGTCCCGGTTTGGTATCCCGGTTTGTTATCCCGGGCCGTTCCCGGTTTACAATCCCGGTTTGTGATCCCGGTTTGTTATCCCGGTTCGGGGTCCCGATTTAGGATCCGGGGCCGTTCCCGGTTTAGGATCCCGGTTTGAGATCCCGGTTTGGGATGCCGGTTTGGGGTCTCGGTTCGGGATCCCGGTTCGAGGTCCCGGTTCGGGATCCCGGTTTGAGGTCCCGGTTCTGGCTCCCGGTTTGTGATCCCGGTTTCGGGTCCCGGTTTGGGATCCCGGTTTGTTAACCCGGGCCGTTCTCGGTTCGGGGTCCCGGTTTGTGATCCCGGTTTGTTATCCCAGTTTAGGATCCCGGTTCGTGTCCCCGGTTCGAGGTCCCGGTTCGGGACCCGGGGCCGTTCCCGGTTCGAGGTCCCGGTTCGAGGTCCCGGTTCGAGGTCCCGGTTCGGGTCCCCGGTTTGTTATCCCGGTTCGGGGTCCCGGTTCGAGGTCCCGGTTCGGGTCCCGGTGCCATTCCCGGGGGTCCCGCCCCCCCCGCCCCGCCCGGTCCCCACTTGGCGCTGGCTCCGCCCGGTGCAGCCCCGGAGCCGGGGGCGGGCGGGGAAGGGGAAGGGGAAGCGGCCGAGGCTCCGCGCCGGTTCCGACCGGCACCGGCGGCTCCAACCGGTACCGGTACGAGGTTCCGGGGGGGTCCCGGAGGGGGCTTTGAGGGGCGGGGGCGGGGGGGGGAGTCCCGGGGCGGCGGGAGCCGGGGGCGGTGTCCCCGGCAGCGGGCGCGGCTGCGCGAGCACCGGGCGGTGGCGGGAGCGCGCCGGGGAGGCTCCGGGACCGGACCGGGGGAGCTCTGGTACCGGGATGGTACCGGGACCGCGCCGGGGAGGCTCCGGGACCGCTCCGGGACAGCTCTGGTACCGGGATGGTACCGAGACCGCTCCGGGGGCTCTGGGATCGGCACCGGGACCGCTCCGGGAACGGCTCCGGGGGGGGGAGCTCTGGTACCGGGGGAGCTCTGGTACCGGGATGGTACCGGGACCGTGCCGGGGGCTCTGGGATCGGCACCGGGACCGCTCCAGGAACGGCTCCGGGGGGGGAGCTCTGGTACCGGGATGGTCCCGGGACAGCTCCGGGGAGGCTCCGGGAACGGCTCCGGGGGGGGGAGCTCTGGTACCGGGATGGTACCGGGACCGCTCTGGGAACGGCTCCGGGGGAGCTCTGGTACCGGGATGGTACCGGGACCGCTCCAGGGAGGCTCCGGGACCGCTCCAGGAACGGCTCCGGGGGAGCTCTGGTACCGGGATGGCACCGGGACCGCTCCGGGGGCTCCGGGAACGGCACCGGGACCGCTCCGGGGGAGCTCTGGTACCGGGACCACTCCGGGGGCTCCGGGATCGGCTCCGGGGGAGTTCTGGTACCGGGATGGCACCGGGACCGCTCCGGGAAGGGCTCCGGGGGAGCTCTGGTACCGGGATGGCACCGGGACCGCTCCGGGAACGGCACCGGGGGAGCTCTGGTACCGGGATGGTACCAGGACTGCTCCGGGGGCTCCGGGACAGCACCGAGAGCTCTGGTACCGCTCCGGGACCGCTCCGGTAACGGCTCCAGGGGAGCTCTGGTACCGGGACGGCTCCGGGACAGCACCGGGAAGGGCTCCGGGGGTTCCGGGACCGCCTCCGGGGGAGCTCTGGTACCGGGATGGTACCGGGACGGTACCGGGGGAGCTCTGGTACCGGGAACGGCACCGGGTGGTGGCGGGATGGCACCGGGGGCTCCGGGGCAGCACCGGGAAGGGCTTTTGGGGAGCTCTGGGTACCGGGATGGCACCGGGAATGGCTCCGGGATGGTACCGGGACCGGCTCTGGGTCAGCTCCGGGCCGGGTGGGCTCCAGGACGGGACCGACACCGGTACCGGGAGCGCTCCGGGCCGGTGCCGCGCCCACCGGAGGCTCCTCCCCCCTTACCGAGGGTCCCGCCCCCGAAATTTGGGAAACGGGACCGGGGGGGTCCGTCCCTGAGAGGGGTGGGGACACGGGGAAGCGAGCGGTGACATCAGCCGGTGTCACCACCCCCGCCACCCCGGTGTCACCCCGGTGTCACCCCTGCCACCCCGGTGTCACCTCTGCCACCCCAGTGTCACCCTGGTGTCACCTCTGCCACCCCGGTGTCACCCCGGTGTCACCTCTGCCACCCCCGGTGTCACCTCTGCCACCCTTGGTGTCACCTCAGTGTCACCCTCTGCTGTCCCGGTGTCACCCCTGCCACCCCGGTGTCACCCCAGTGTCACCTCTGCCACCCCCGGTGTCACCTCTGCCCCCCCGGTGTCACCTCAGTGTCACCTCTGCCACCCTGGTGTCACCCTGGTGTCACCCCTGCCACCCCGGTGTCACCCCAGTGTCACCTCTGCCACCCTGGTGTCACCCCAGTGTCACCTCTGCCACCCCTGGTGTCACCTCAGTGTCACCTCTGCCACCCTCGGTGTCACCTCAGTGTCACCCTCTGCCGTCCTGGTGTCACCCCAGTGTCACCTCTGCCACCCTGGTGTCACCCCAGTGTCACCTCTGCCACCCCCGGTGTCACCTCCTGCCACCCCAGTGTCACCCCAGTGTCACCTCTGCCACCCTGGTGTCACCCCAGTGTCACCTCTGCCACCCTCGATGTCACCTCTGCCACCCTGGTGTCACCTCGGTGTCACCTCTGCCACCCCCGGTGTCACCTCTGCCCCCCCGGTGTCACCTCAGTGTCACCCTCTGCCGTCCTGGTGTCACCCCTGCCACCCCGGTGTCACCCCTGTCACCCCGGTGTCACCCCGGTGTCACCTCTGCCACCCTGGTGTCACCCCTGCCACCCCGGTGTCACCCCGGTGTCACCCCGGTGTCACCTCCTGCCACCCCAGTGTCACCCCGGTGTCACCTCTGCCCCCCCGGTGTCACCTCAGTGTCACCTCTGCCACCCCGGTGTCACCCCGGTGTCACCTCTGCCACCCCCGGTGTCACCTCGGTGTCACCTCTGCCCCCCCGGTGTCACCTCAGTGTCACCTCTGCCACCCCCGGTGTCACCCCGGTGTCACCTCTGCCACCCCCGGTGTCACCTCGGTGTCACCTCTGCCACCCCGGTGTCACCTCTGCCACCCCGGTGTCACCCCGGTGTCACCCTCTGCTGTCCTGGTGTCACCTCCTGCCACCCCGGTGTCACCCCGGTGTCACCTCTGCCACCCTCGGTGTCACCCCTGCCACCCCGGTGTCACCCCGGTGTCACCTCTGCCACCCTGGTGTCACCCTGGTGTCACCTCTGCCACCCCGGTGTCACCTCAGTGTCACCCTCTGCTGTCCCGGTGTCACCTCTGCCACCCCCGGTGTCACCTCAGTGTCACCCTCTGCTGTCCCGGTGTCACCTCTGCCACCCTGGTGTCACCCCGGTGTCACCTCTGCCACCCTCAGTGTCACCCTCTGCCACCCCGGTGTCACCCCTGCCACCCCGGTGTCACCCCGGTGTCACCTCTGCCCCCCCGGTGTCACCTCAGTGTCACCCCTGCCACCCCGGTGTCACCCTCTGCTGTCCTGGTGTCACCTCTGCCACCCTGGTGTCACCTCGGTGTCACCTCTGCCACCCCCGGTGTCACTTGGGTGCCACCTTGTGGTGTCCGAAGGTGACAACAGGTGACACCCCGGGGTGGCCATGGCGTGACAAACTGGGTGTGACACCCCGGGGTGTCCCTGGTGGCACCAAAGTGACAATGGGGTGACATTGCCATGTCCTGGTGGCCGTGTCCTGGTGGCACCGAGCCTTGGGTCACCACGATGGCACCAAGGTGACACTGGTGTCATCCTCAGGAGCTGTGTCCCTGTGGTGTGGGTGGTCACCTTGTGGTCATCCTGGTGACCCTGGTGGGACATTTCCATGTCCAAGAACCATGTCCTGGTGGGGCTGAGCCTTGGGTCACCTTGTGGTCACCCTGGTGACACTGGTGCTGTCCCCAGGAGCCATGTCTCTATGGTGTGGATGGTCACCTCGTGGTCACCATGATGGCACCAAGGTGACACTGGTGTCATCCTCAGGAGCCGTGTCCCTGTGGTGTGGGTGGTCACCTTGTGGTCACCCTGGTGATCCTGGTGTGATGTTGCCATCTCTAGGAACCATGTCCTGGTGGGGCTGAGGTTTGGGTCACCTTGTGGCCACCAAAGTGACACCCGTGTGCCATTTCCATCTCCAGGAGCCATGTCCCTGTGGTGTGGGTGGTCACCTTGTGGTCACCCTGGTGACCCTGGTGCCATCCCCAGGAGCCGTGTCCCTGTTGTGTGGGTGGTCACCTTGTGGTCACCACGATGGCACCAAGGTGACACCCATGTGCCGTTTCCATCCCCAGGAGCCATGTCCTGATGGGGCTGAGGTTTGGGTCACCTCATGGTCACCACGATGTCACCAAGGTGACACCCGTGTGCCATTTCCATCCCCAGGAGCCATGTCCCGGCGGCGCTGAGCCTCGTCCGCCCCGCTCCTCCTCCTCCTCACCACCCACCCAACCATGGGGAGCATCTACAAGGAGTACTTCAACCGCGACAAGATCCGCGAGCACTACAACTTCACCAAGGGCGACACCGACGCTCCCTCGCCGTGGCGTTGGGTGGGCTCGGCCTTGATCGTCCTCCTCTGCTGCTTCATCGTCCTGGAGAACCTCCTGGTCTTGGTCTCCATCTGCCGTAACAAACGCCTACACTTGGCCATGTACATCTTCATCGGTAACTTGGCCGCTTCGGATCTTCTGGCCGGCGCCGCCTTCATGGCCAACACTTTGTTGTCCGGCAGCACCACTTTCCGCCTGACTCCCGTCCAGTGGTTCGTCCGGGAAGGGACGGCTTTCGCCACTTTGGCCGCTTCGGTCTTCAGCTTGTTGGCCATCGCCATCGAGAGGCACGTGGCCATCACCAAGGTGAAGGTCTACGGCAGCGGTAAGAACTGCCGGATGGTGTTGTTGATCGGCGCCTGTTGGGCCATCGCCGGCGCCGTCGGCAGCTTGCCCATCATGGGTTGGAACTGCATCAGCGACTTGGCCGATTGCTCGACGGTGTTGCCGCTCTACTCCAAGCGTTACGTGCTCTTCGTCACCACCATCTTCACTTTGATCCTGTTGGCCATCGTCGGTCTTTACGGTCGCATCTACTGCGTGGTGCGTTCCAGCCACGCCGAGATCGCTTCGGCGCAGACTTTGGCGTTGCTCAAGACCGTCACCATCGTTTTGGGTGCTTTCATCGTTTGTTGGTTGCCGGCTTTCATCATCCTCTTGTTGGATGCTTCTTGCCCGGTTCGGGCTTGCCGGGTTCTTTACAGCGCCAATTATTTCTTCGCTTTCGCCACGCTCAACTCGGCGGCCAACCCGGTCATCTACATGTTGAGGAGCAAGGAGATGCGCGGCGAGTTCCTGCGCGTGCTCTGCTGCGGCGGTTGTGGTGGTGGTGGTGGTGGTGGGGCGGTGAGGAGGAGGAGGAGGAGGTCAGGGAAGAAGGGCGGGCAGGTGGCGTTGAGGACGTCCAGCTCGCTGGAGAAAGGGGTTGGTGGTGGTGGTGGTGGTGGTGGGGCGGTGGAGATGGTGACGGCGCCGTTGACGCGGGAGGGGACCACGTCGGTGTGAGGGGTGGGTCAGGAGGTGGTGGTGGTGGGGTGGGTTTGGGGGTGTGGTGTGGGCACGGTGTGGTCTTGTGGAGGATCTAAGGGCACCACGTGGTCACCTCATGGACACCTCATGGTCACCTCATGGACACCTCATGGACACCCCATGGAGACCTCATAGTAACCCCATGGTCACCTCTTGGTCACCTCATGGACACCCCATGGCCACCTCATTTACACCCCATGGCCACCCCAAGACCACCCCGTGGACACCTCATGGTCACCTCATTGACATCTCATGGACACCCCATGGGTGCCCCATGGATGATCCAAGTTCCTGCGCGTGCTCTGCTGCGGCGGTTGCGGTGGTGGTGGTGGGGTGGTGAGGAGGAGGAGGAGGAGGTCAGGGAAGAAGGGCGGAAGGGGTTGGTGGTGGTGGTGGTGGTGGTGGTGGGCGGTGGAGATGGTGACGGCGCCGTTGACGCGGGAGGGGACGACGTCGGTGTGAGGGAGGTGGTGGTGGTGGTGGGGTGGGTTTGGGGGGTGGTGGTGTGGGCACGGTGTGGTCTTGTGGAGGATCTAAGGGCACCACGTGGTCACCTCGTGGACACCTCATTGGTCACCTCATGGACACCTCATGGACACCCCGTGGAGACCTCATAGTAACCCCATGGTCACCTCTTGGTCACCTCATTGACACCCCATGGACCACCCCAAGACCATCCCATGGGTACCTCATGGATACTCCAAGACCACCCCATGGTCACCTCGTAGACACCTCATTTACATCCCATGGCCACCCCAAGACCACCCCATGGACACCCCATGGTCACCCTATGGTCACCTCATTGGCATCTCATGGACACCCTATGGACACCCCATGGTCACCCCATGGATACTCCAAGACCACCCCATGGACACCCCATGGTCACCTCATGGCCCTATGGGTGCCCCATGGAGGATCCAAGGCCACCCCATGGACACCCAATGGACACCCCATGGACACCCCATGGCCACCCCATGGACACCCAATGGCCACCCCATGGACACCCCATGGCCACCCCATGGACACCCCATGGACACACTACGGATGCTCCATGAAGGTCCCAGAGATACCCCATGGACACCCCATGGACACCCCACAGCTGCCCCATGGATGATCTACGGCTGCCCCAAGGCCACCCTGGGGACACCCAAAGCCACTCTTATGGACACCCCAGCGCCCCAAGGCCACCCTGGGGACACTCCATGGCCCCAAGGCCCACCCTGGGGACACCCCAAGGCCACCCTGGGGACACCCCCATGGACACCCCACGGCCCCAAGGCCACCCTGGGGACACCCCAAGGCCACCCTGGGGATACTCCATGGACACCCCAAGGCCACCCTGAGGACACCCCATGGACACCCCAAGGCCACCCTGGGGACACTCCATGGACACCCCAAGGCCACCCTGGGGTCACCCCACGTCCCCAAGGCCACCCTGAGGACACTCCATGGACACCCCAAGGCCACCCTGGGGACACCCCAAGGCCACCCTGGGGATACTCCATGGACACCCCAAGGCCCCAAGGCCACCCTGAGGACACCCCATGGCCCCCAAGACCACCCTGGGGACACTCCATGGACACCCCAAGGCCACCCTAGGGTCACCCCCATGTCCCAAGGCCACCCTGAGGACACCCCATGGACACCCCAAGGCCACCCTGGGGTCACCCCATGTCCCCAAGGCCACCCTGAGGACACCCCACGTCCCCAAGGCCACCCTGAGGACACCCCATGGACACCCCAAGGCCACCCTGGGGTCACCCCATGGACACCCCAAGGCCACCCTGGGGTCACCCCACGTCCCCAAGGCCACCCTGGGGACACCCCATGGACACCCCAAGGCCACCCTGGGGACACCCCAAAGCCACCCTAGGGACACTCTATGGACACCCCAAGGCCACCCTGGGGACACTCCATGGACACCCCACGGCCCCAAGGCCACCCTGAGGACACTCTAAAGCCACTCCATGGACACCCCAAGGCCACCCCTAGGGTCACCCCATGTCCCCAAGGCCACCCTGGGGTCACCCCATGGCCCCAAGGCCACCCTGGGGACACCCCATGGACACCCCAAGGCCACCCTGGGGTCACCCCATGTCCCCAAGGCCACCCTGAGGACACCCCATGGACACCCCAAGGCCACCCTGGGGACACCCCACGTCCCCAAGGGCCACCCTGAGGACACCCCCATGGACACCCCAAGGCCACCCTGGGGACACCCCCCGAGGCCACCCTGGGGACACCCCATGGACACCCCAAGGCCACCCTGGGGTCACCCCCAGGCCACCCCCACGGTACAAGCACGGGGGAGCGTTTCCCGAAGCGGTACGGACGGACCCTTCCCCCCCTCCCTGGGGGTGGGGTTTTGTCCCCAGCATTGTCCCCACATTGTCCCCAACATTGTCCCCAACATTGTCCCCAACATTGTCCCCCCCCCCCGTGGCCGCGGCCGAACCTGTCCGACGAGTCCCGGGGGGGGGGGGCTCCTCCTCCTCCTCCTCCTCCTCCCGGGATTTACCGGAGAGAACCTAGCGCAAAAAAATTGAAATAAAATAAAAATAAATCCCGGGTTTGTCCCCCTCCCGCGCTGGTGCGGGAGGGGCTGGGGGGGGGGGGGGGATCCCAGCGCGGCCGGATCCGCCGAAATTTCCCCCCCAAAAAATGCTCGCCGCCCGTTGATATATTAAAATTTTTTTTGGTTTTTGCGTTTGTGATTTTTTTTTTTTCTTGTGGTTTTTTTTTTGGTGATTTTTTTGCTGCCGGATTTTGGGGTAGGGGAGGGATTTTTGGGGAAAATGTTGAGCGTCTACAGGTGGGTTTAAGGTCGTGAGGGGAACAGCTGGGAGGGCACCTTTTGTCACCTCCCCCCCTCTAAAAAAAACCCCCAAATTTGTCGCCATTTCCTCCTTGAAGGGGTGAAAAGGAAATAAATGCGATTTTCGTTTCCTGTCCCCACCGTGACCCCGGGTTTGGGGACGGAGAATTCCTGAGGGGACGCGGCGTTGTCACCGCCGGGGGTGGCACCGCCGCCGGGGTGGCCGCAGCGGGGCAGGGCTGTCCCCTTCCCCCTCTCCCAAATTTTGGGGTGTCACCCCCCCCCCCTTGGGAGTGTCCCCCTCTGAGATTTTGGGGTGTCACCCCCTTTGCAGCGTCCCCCTCCCAACTTTTAGGGTGTCGCCCCCTTTACTCCCGCCACCCTCAAGATGGCGCCGGGGGCGACCTCCCCTCACGGCCTCACAGGCGCCGTCGCGCGGAGTGACGTCACACTCCCGACACACCCAAGATGGGCGCCCAGCGGCACCGACATTTCCCGCGCGGTTTGACCTTCTCAACATGGCGCCGCGGCGGCGCCGGGCTTGGGCGCCGTTGAGTGACGTCATACGGAAAGGCGGGACGGCCTTAAAGGGGCCATGACCGCGCGGGGGCCGCGGCCGCCGCCAGGGCCGGAGCGGGGCGAGGACCGGCGGCCGGTGAGGCGGGGGGGGGAAACCGGGGGGGGGGGGGGTCCCCGGGGGGGCTTTACCGACTTTGGGGGGGGGGCTGGAGGGGGCTTTTACCGGATTTGGGGGTCCCGGGGGGAGCGGAGGTTTGGGGGGGGGGGGGGCGGGGATGGTCTGAGGGCAGTTGGGGGCGGGGGGGAGCGCTGAGGGGAGCGAGAGGCGGGAAGGGGGAGAACGGGGGGCTGAGGGGGCAATAACGGGGGTCTGAGGGGGTAATAACGGCCTGGGGGGGTAATAACGGCCCGAAGGGGTAATTCATGAGGGGGCAATTAAGATTTGAGGGGGTAATTAATTAATGAGGGAGTAACGATGGCCTAAGGGGGCCAATAACGGGGCTGAGGGGGCAATAACGGGGTCTGAGGGGGCAATAACGGCCTGGGGGGGTAATTCGTGAGGGGGCAATTAAGATTTGAGGGGGGAATTAAGATTTGAGGGGGTAATTAAGTAATGAGGGGATAACGATGGCCTGAGGGGGCAGTAACGGGGCTGAGGGGGCAAATAACGGGGCTGAGGGGGCAATAACGGCCTGAGGGGGTAATAACGGCTGAGGAGGGGTAATTCGTGAGGGGGGCAATTAAGATTTGAGGGGGTAATTAAGTAATGAGGGGATAACGATGGCTTGGGGGGGGGGCAATGGGGCCTGAGGGGGGGGAACGGGGGCTGAGGGGGCAAGTAACGGGGCTGAGGGGGCAATAACGGGGCTGAGGGGGCAATAACGGCCTGAGGGGGTAAAAACGGCCCGAAGGGTTAATTCATGAGGGGGCAGTTAAGATTTGAGGGGGCAATTAAGATTTGAGGGGGTAATTAAGTAATGAGGGGGGTAACGATGGCTTGGGGGGGGCAATAACGGGGCTGAGGGGGCAATAACGGCCTGAGGGGGTAATAACGGCCCGGAGGGGTAATTCATGAGGGGGGCAGTTAAGATTTGAGGGGGATATTAAGATTTGAGGGGGTAATTAAGTAATGAGGGATAACGATGGCCTGAGGGGGCAGTAACGGGGCTGAGGGGGCAATAACGGCCTGGGGGGGTAATAACGGGACTGAGGGGTAATTTGTGAGAGAATAATTAAGATTTGAAAGGGGAATTAATTAATGAGGGAATAACGATGGCTTGGGGGGGGGGCAATAACGGGGCTGAGGGGGCAATAACGGGGCTGAGGGGTAATTCATGAGGGGGCAATTAAGATTTGAGGGGGGAATTAATTAATGAGGGAATAACGATGGCCTGAGGGGGCAATAACGGGGCTGAGGGGTAATTCATGAGGGGGCAATTAAGATTTGAGGGGGGAATTAATTAATGAGGGAATAACGATGGCCTGAGGGGGCAGTAACGGGGCTGAGGGGTAATTCATGAGGGGGCAATTAAGATTTGAGGGGGGGAATTAATTAATGAGGGAATAACGATGGCCTGAGGGGGCAGTAACGGGGCTGAGGGGTAATTCATGAGGGGGCAATTAAGATTTGAGGGGGGAATTAATTAATGAGGGGATAATGATGGCCTGAGGGGGCAATAACGGGGCTGAGGGGGCAATAACGACCTGGGGGGGAGTAATTAAAGTGTGAGGGAGTAATTAACACGTGAGGGGGTAGTAACGGCATGGAGGGGCGATTAATGAGAAGGCAATTAAGATTTGAGGGGGTAATTAATTAATGAGGGAGTAGTAATGATTTCTTGGTGGGGAATACCGGCTTGGGAGGGGGTAATTAAAACGTGAGAAGGTCATTAACTAACGAGCGGGTAACGATGATTTGGGAGGGGGTAATTAAAGCGGGAGGGGGGTAATTAAAACGTGAGAAGGTCATTAACTAACGAGCAGGTAACAACGATTTGGGAGGGGGTAATTAAAGCGGGAGGGGGGGAATTAAAACGGGAGGGGGTAATTAACTAACGAGGAGGTAACAATGATTTGGGAGGGGGGTAAATAAAGCGGGAGGGGGGTAATTAAAACGTGAGAAGGTCATTAACTAACGAGCGGGTAACAACGATTTGGGAGGGGGTAATTAAAGCGGGAGGGGTAATTAAAACGTGAGGGGGTCATTAACTAACGAGCAGGTAACGACGATTTGGGAGGGGGTAATTAAAGCGGGAGGGGGTAATTAAAACGTGAGAAGGTCATTAACTAACGAGCGGGTAACAATGATTTGGGAGGGGGTAAATAAAGCGGGAGGGGGTAATTAAAGCGAGAGGGGGGAATTAAAGCGGGAGGGGGTAATTAAAGCGCCAGAGGGTAATTAATTAACGAGGGGCGGGGTAATAACGGCTCTGTGAGGGGCAATCACGGTTGTAATTAAATCATTACGGGGTAATTAAGATAAGGGAGGGGCAATAAAGATAAGGGGGGGGCAATAAAGATAAGGGGGGGACGTGATTTGGGGACAATGGGGGAGGTGGCAGTTGTCACCCGGTGGTGGCAGAGGGGTGACACGGTGCCACCGTTGTCACCTCCCCCCGTGCCGGGGGTGTCCTTGGGGAAGGACAGGGGGACACACCCCGGTGGTGGCACCGAGGGACAGAGGTGACAAGCGGTGACAAACGCCCGGTGGCCTTGGCAGCGTTCCTGTCCCCAAAGTCCCTCGGGCCACCCGGGGGTGTCCCCTGAGCGCTTTGGGGGACACCCCCTGAGGCGATGGGAGGTGGCACCTGTTTGTCACCGGGTGTCACCCGCTGCTCCTTGTCCCTGGTTTTGTCCCTGATTTGTCCCCAATTTGTCCCCAATTTGTCCTTGATTTGTCCCCAAATTTTCTTCATTTTGTCCCTAATTTGCCCCCCAATTTGTCCCAAATTTTTCCTCATTTTCTCCCTGATTTGTCCCCATTTTATCCCAAATTTGTCCCCAATTTGTCCCCGATTTGTCCTCATTTTGTCCCTGATTTGTCCCCGATTTGTCCCAAATTTTTCCTCATTTTGTCCCCAATTTCTCCTCCATTTGTCCCTAATCTGTCCCAAATTTGCCCCCAATTTGTCCCAATTTTTCCTCATTTTCTCCCTGATTTGTCCCCGATTTTTCCTCATTTTGTCCCCAATTTGTCCCCAATTTGTCCCCAATTTTTCCTCATTTTTTCCCCATTTTGTCCGCAATTTGTCCCTGATTTCTCCCCAATTTGTCCCCAATTTGTCCCCAATTTCTCCTGATTTGTCCCATTTTGTCCCCAATTTGTCCCAATTTATCCTCATTTTCTCCCCAATTTTGTCCTTGATTTTTCCCCAATTTTTCCTTATTTTGTCCCTGATTTGTCCCCAATTTTGTCCCCAATTTTTCCTCATTTTGTCCCTGATTTGCCCCCGATTTGTCCCCGATTTGTCCCCAATTTGTCCCTGATTTGTCCTCATTTTGTCCCTGATTTGTCCCCGATTTGTCCCAAATTTTTCCTCATTTTGTCCCCAATTTCTCCTCCATTTGTCCCTAATCTGTCCCAAATTTGCCCCCAATTTGTCCCAATTTTTCCTCATTTTCTCCCTGATTTGTCCCCGATTTTTCCTCATTTTGTCCCCCAATTTGTCCCTGATTTGTCCCCATTTTATCCCCATTTTGTCCCAAATTTGTCCCCAATTTTTCCTCAATTTGTCCCCAATTTCTCCCTGATTTGTCCCTAATCTGTCCCTATTTTGTCCCCATTTTGTCCCCAATTTGTCCCCAATTTATCCTCATTTTCTCCCCAATTTGTCCTTGATTTTTCCCCAATTTTTCCTTATTTTGTCCCCTGATTTGTCCCCATTTTGTCCCCAATTTTTCCTCATTTTTCCCCCATTTTGTCCCCGATTTGTCCCCAATTTCTCCCCAATTTTTCCTCATTTTCTCCCTGATTTGTCCCCATTTTATCCCCATTTTGCCCCCAATTTGTCCCTGATTTGTCCCCATTTTATCCCCATTTTGCCCCCAATTTGTCCCTGATTTGTCCCCATTTTATCCCCATTTTGTCCCCAATTTGTCCCCGATTTTTCCTCATTTTGCCCCCAATTTCTCCCCCATTTGTCCCCATTTTGTCCCCATTTTGTCCCCAATTTCTCTTCATTTTGTCCCCAGTTTGTCCCTGATTTGCCCCAATTTCTCCCGAATTTGTCCCCCAATTTGTCCTTGATTTGTCCCTAATTTGCCCCGATTTGTCCCCAATTTGTCCCAATTTTTCCCCAATTTTTCCTCATTTTGTCCCCGATTTGTCTCTGATTTCTCCCCAATTTTGTCCCCAATTTGCCCCCGATTTGTCCCCAATTTTACCCCAATTTGCCCCCGATTTGTCCCCAGTTTTTCCTCATTTTGTCCCCAATTTGTCCCTGATTTGTCCCCATTTTATCCCCGATTTGTCCCCGATTTGTCCCCAATCTCTCCCCGTTGTGTCCCCGTTCTGGCAGGATTTTGGACGGGCACAGCGCCCCCGGCCATGGGGCAGAGCGAGTCGCAGCAGGAGGCCGAGGTGGGGACATTGTCACTGTCACCCCCCCCTGGTGTCCCCAAGGTGTCCCCAAGGCTGGCAGGGGGGTGGCTCAGCTTGTCCCTTGTCCCCCCCTCGCAGGGCACGGTGCTGAGGGGGCTGCTGGCCGTCTTCAGCAGGGAGCAGCTCCCGGGGCGCGCGGTGAGCGCTGTCACCTGTGTCACCTGTGTGTGTCACCTGTGTCACCCCTGTCACCTGTGTGTCACCTGTGTGTGTCCACTGTGTCACCCGTGTCACCTGTGTGTCACCTGTGTGTGTCACCTGTGTCACCTGTGTCACCTCATCCCCTGTGTCACCTGTGTCACCTGTGTGTGTCACCTCTGTCACCTGTGTCACCTGTGTCACCTGTGTCAACTCATCCCCTGTGTCCACCTGTGTCACCTCATCCCCTGTGTCACCCCTGTCACCCCTGTCACCTGTGTCATCTGTGTGTGTCACCTGTGTCACCTGTGTCACCTCTGTCACCTCTGTCACCTGTGTGTGTCACCTCTGTCACCTGTGTCACCTGTGTCACCTGTGTCAACTGTGTCACCTCATCCCCTGTGTCACCTGTGTCACCTGTGTCACCTGTGTCACCCCTGTCACCCCTGTCACCTGTGTCATCTGTGTGTGTCACCTGTGTCACCCCTGTCACCTGTGTCACCTGTGTGTGTCACCTGTGTCACCAGTGTCACCAGTGTGTGTCACCCCTGTCACCTGTGTCACCTCATCACCTGTGTCTCCTGTGTCACCTCATCCCCAGTGTCACCCCTGTCCCCTGTATCCCCTGTGTCACCCCTGTCACCTGTGTCACCTGTGTGTGTCACCAGTGTCACCTGTGTCACCCCTGTCACCTGTGTCACCTCAATCCCCAGTGTCACCCCTGTCCCCTGTATCCCCTGTGTCACCCCTGTCACCTGTGTCACCTGTGTGTGTCACCTGTGTGTGTCACCCCTGTCACCTGTGTCACCTCATCCCCAGTGTCACCCGTGTCACCTGTGTCACCTGTGTGTGTCCCCTGTGTCCCCCTGTGTCACCTGTGTCACCTGTGTCACCTCATCCCCGGTGTCACCCCTGTCCCCTGTGTCACCTGTGTGTGTCACCCCTGTCACCTGTGTCACCCCGTCACCTGTGTGTGTCACCATGTCCCCTGTGTCACCCGTGTCCCCAGTGTGTGTCACCTGTGTCTCTTGTGTCCCCATGTCCCCAGTGTCACCCATGTCACCTGTGTCTCCTGTCTCCTGTCTCCTGTGTCCCCAGTGTCCCCAGTGTCCCCATGTCCCCAATGTCCCCATGTCCCACATGGTGTCCCCATGTCCCCAATGTCCCCATGTCCCACATGGTGTCCCAATGCCCCCAGTGTCCCCAGTGTCCCCAATGTCCCCAGTGCCCCATGTCCCACATGGTGTCCCAATGCCCCCAGTGTCCCCAATGTCCCCAATGTCCCCAGTGCCCCATGTCCCACATGGTGTCCCCAATGTCCCCAATGTCCCCATGTCCCCAATGTCCCCAGTGTCCCCAGTGTCCCCATATCCCACATGGTGTCCCCATGTCCCCATGTCCCCAATGTCCCCAGTGTCCCCAGTGTCCCCATATCCCACATGGTGTCCCCATGTCCCCATGTCCCCAATGTCCCCAATGTCCCCATGTCCCACATGGTGTCCCCAATGTCCCCATTGTCCCCACGGCCACTCAACGCCCCCTGAGGTGCCCCACCCTTGTCCCCTGTGGACGTATCCCCGTCCCTGTCCCAGCCAGGACACCCTGGGGACACCGCGGTGACACCGCGGTGACACCCCCGTCCTTCCCGCAGGTGCTGGGCGCCATCTTGTGCCTCACCATCACCGTCATGGCCGTCGCCGCGCTGGGCTGGTGGCTGCGCCTCAAAAGTGAGTGCCACCACCCCCGGGGGCCACAGGGGAGGTGACAGGGGAGGTGACAAGGGTGGTGACAACACCCAGTGTCCCCAACAGAGGTGCCGGCGCAGGAACCGCCCCGTTACCGCTTCCGCAAACGAGACAAGGTCCTCTTCTACAGCCGCAAGATCATGCGTAAGGTGACCCTGGGGGGGGTGACACGGAGGGGTGGCACTGTCCCCTCCTTCCTTCCTCAGGGGTGACATGATGTCCCCGCTGTGCCACCAGGTGTCCCAGTCCACGTCGTCGCTGGTGGAGGCCGGCACGGCGACGCGCCCCGCGCAGCCGCAAGAAGCTGAAGGTGCTGAGCATCGCCAAGAAGTGAGCTGGGCCTGGGTGGGTGGGTGGTTGTCCCCTGGGTGGTGTCACCTGGGTGGTGTCACCTGGGTGGTGTCCCCTGGGTGGTGGTGTCACCTGGGGTGTCCTCGCTGTCCTGGTGGTGTCACTGTTGTGCCCACGGTGGCCTTGCGTTGTTTCTGTGGTGTCCCCGTGGTGTCCACACGAAGTCCTTGTGGTGTCCCCGTGGTGTCCTCATTGTGTCCATGTGGTGTCCTTGTGGTGTCCTTGCGGTGTCCCCATGGTGTCCCCGTGGTGTCCACAGAAAGTCCCCCACGGTGTCCCCATGGTGTCCCCATGGTGTCCACACGAAGTCCTTGTGGTGTCCCCGTGGTGTCCTCATGGTGTCCCCATGGTGTCCCCATGTCCCCTACGCTGTCCCCAGGGTCAGTGCCAGCTTCCTGCGGATCCAGAAGGAGCCGCCCACACGCTGTCCCCACGCTATCCCCATGTCCCCAAGGTGTCCCCATGGTGTCCCCATGTCCCTGTGGTGTCCCCACGGTGTCCCCTCGCTGTCCCCAGGGTCAGCGCCAGCTTCCTGCGCATCCAGAAGGAGCCGCCCACGCTGTCCCCACTCTGTCCGCATGTCCCCATGGTGTCCCCACGCTGTCCCCACGCTGTCCCCATGGTGTCCCCATGTCCCCAAGGTGTCCCCATGGTGTCCCCATGTCCCCCACGCTGTCCCCATGGTGTCCCCATGTCCCCAAGGTGTCCCCCATGGTGTCCCCATGTCCCCACGCTGTCCCCAGGGTCAGCGCCAGCTTCCTGCGCATCCAGAGTCAGCGCCAGCTTCCTGCGCATCCAGAAGGAGCCGCCCATGGTGTCCCCATGGTGTCCTCATGGTGTCCTCATGGTGTCCCCATGCTGTCCCCATGGTGTCCCCATGCTGTCCCCACGGTGTCCCCACGGTGTCCCCTCGCTGTCCCCAGGGTCAGCGCCAGCTTCCTGCGGATCCAGAAGGAGCCGCCCACGCTGTCCCCACGCTGTCCCCACGCTATCCCCATGTCCCCATGGTGTCTCCATGCTGTCCCCATGGTGTCCCCATGCTGTCCCCATGTCCCCATGGTGTCCCCATGCTGTCCCCATGTCCCCATGGTGTCCCCACGGTGTCCCCACGCTGTCCCCTCTCTGTCCCTGCTATCCCCACGGTGTCCCCAAGGTGTCCCCTCGCTGTCCCCAGGGTCAGCGCCAGCTTCCTGCGGATCCAGAAGGAGCCGCCCACGCTGCAGCTGAAGGAGCCGCCGCCCTCGGTGCTGGAGGCCGACCTGACCGAGTTCGACGTGGCCTCCTCGCACCTGCCCTCCGAGGTGCTCTACATGCTCAAGAACGTGCGGTGAGCGGGGATCTGCCTGAGGGATCGGGGATCTGCCTGAGGGATCTGCCTGAGGGATCTGCCTGTGGGATCTGCCTGAGGGATCTGGCTTTGGGATCTGGCTGTGGGATCAGGATCTGGCTGTGGGATCTGGCTGAGGGATCTGGCTGAGGGATCGGGGATCTGGCTGGGGGATTGGGGATCTGCCTGAGGGATCTGGCTGTGGGATCTGGCTGGGGGATCTGCCTGAGGGATCTGCCTGGGGGATCTGGCTGTGGGATCGGGGATCTGCCCGAGGGATCTGCCTGTGGGATCAGGGATCTGCCTGAGGGATCTGCCTGAGGGATCTGCCTGGGGGATCTGGCTGGGGGATCTGGCTGGGGGATCTGGGATCTGCTTGGGGGTTGGGATCTGCCTGTGGGATCAGGATCTGTCTGTGGGATCTGTTTGGGGGTCGGGATCTGGCTCTGGGATCTGGGATCTGGGATCTGGCTGTGGGATCTGGCTGTGGGATCGGGGATCTGGCTGTGGGATCGGGGATCTGGGATCTGGCTGTGGGATCTGGCTGTGGGATCTGGCTGTGGGATCTGGGATCTGGCTGTGGGATCAGGATCTGCCTGTGGGATCTGGGATCTGCTTAGGGATTGGGATCTGGCTGTGGGATCTGCCCAGGGATCTGGGATCTGCTCGGGGATTGGGATCTGCCTTTGGGACCTGGAGATCTGGCTGTGGGATCTGGGATCTGCTTGGGAATTGGGATCTGCCTGTGGGATCTGTTTGGGGGTTGGGATCTGGCTGTGGGATCTGGGATCTGGCTGTGGGATCTGGGATCTGCTTGGGAATTGGGATCTGCCTGTGGGATCTGTTTGGGGGTTGGGATCTGGCTGTGGGATCGGGGATCTGGCTGTGGGATCGGGGATCTGGCTGTGGGATCTGGCTGTGGGATCGGGATCTGTCTGTGAGATCTGGCTGTGGGATCTGGCTGTGGGATCGGGATCTGTCTGTGAGATCTGTCTGTGAGATCTGGCTGTGGGATCTGGCTGTGGGATTTGGGATCTGCTTGGGGATTGGGATCTGCTTGGGGATTGGGATCTGGCTGTGGGATGGGATCTGCCTGTGGGATGGGGTCTGTCTGTGGGATCTGCCGGTGGGATCGGGATCTGCCTGTGGGATGGGGTCTGTCTGTGGGATCAGGATCTGCCTGTGGGATCAGGATCTGCCTGTGGGATCGGGATCTGCTTGGGGATTGGGATCTGCCTGTGGGATCTGCCCAGGGATCTGGGATCTGGCTGTGGGATCTGCCTGAAGATCCAGTGTCCCCTGGCTGTCCCCCCAGGGTGCTGGGGCACTTTGAGAAGCCGCTGTTCCTGGAGCTCTGCAAGCACCCGGGGCAGATCCCAGTGTCCCCACTGTCCCTGTGGTGACACCGCTGTCCCCACGGTGTCACCGCTGTCCCCACGGTGACCTGGCTGTCCCCTGGCTGTCCCCCCAGGGTGCTGGGGCACTTTGAGAAGCTGCTGTTCCTGGAGCTGTGCGAGCACCTGGGACAGATCCCGGTGTCATCGCTGTCCCCAAAGTGACACCACTGTCCCTGTGGTGACACCGCTGTCCCCACGGTGACCCAGCTGTCCCCTGGCTGTCCCCCCAGGGTGCTGGGACACTTTGAGAAGCCGCTGTTCCTGGAGCTGTGTGAGCACCCAGGGCAGATCCCAGTGTCCCCACTGTCCCCAAAGTGACACAGCTGTCCCAAAGTGACACCACTGTCCCCACAGTGTCCCTGCTGTCCCCAAAGTGTCCTCATTGTCCCCATGGTGACCTGGCTGTCCCCCCAGGGTGCTGGGGCACTTTGAGAAGCCGCTGTTCCTGGAGCTGTGCAAGACCTGGGGCAGATCCCGGTGTCCCCACTGTCCCCACAGTGTCCGTGCTGTCCCCACTGTCCCCACGGTGACACCACTGTCCCCACTGTCCCCAAAGTGACACAGCTGTCCCCAAAGTGACACAGCTGTCCCCTGGCTGTCCCCCCAGGGTGCTGGGGCACTTTGAGAAGCCGCTGTTCCTGGAGCTGTGCGAGCACCTGGGACAGATCCCAGTGTCACCGCTGTCCCCAAAGTGTCCCCACTGTCCCCACGGTGACACCGCTGTCCCCACGGTGACCTGGCTGTCCCCTGGCTGTCCCCCCAGGGTGCTGGGACACTTTGAGAAGCCGCTGTTCCTGGAGCTGTGCAAGCACATGGTGTTCCAGCAGTGCCAGCAGGGCGAGGACGTCTTCCGGCCCGGCCAGCCCGACACCAGCATCTACGTCCTGCAGGAGGGCAAGCTGGAGCTGCTGCTGACCGAGGCGGTGCGGGGACACCTGGGGACACCTGGGGACACCATTGGGGGGTTTGGGGACACTGGGGACACCTGGGGGTGTTGGGGGCACCATTGGGGGGGGTTGGGGACATTGGGGACACCTGGGGGCATTGGGGGGCATTGGGGGTGTTGGGGACACCTGGGGGCATTGGGGACACCGGGGGGCATTTGGGACATTGGGGGTGTTGGGGACACCTGGGGGCATTGGGGACACCGGGGGGCATTTGGGACATTGGGGACATCGGGGGCATTGGGGGTGTTGGGGGCATTGGGGACACCTGGGGACACCTGGGGACACCATTGGGGGGGGTTTGGGGACATTGGGGACATGGGGGGCATTGGGGGGCGTTGGGGGTGTTGGGGGCACTGGGGGTGTTGGGGGTGTTGGGGACACCTGGGGGTGTTGGGGACACAGGGGGCATTGGGGGTGTTGGGGACATTGGGGACACCTGGGGGCATTGGGAACATTGGGGACACTGGGGACACCTGGGGGCATTGGGGACACCTGGGGGCACCATTGGGGCACCATTGGGGCACCATTGGGGGGGTTTGGGGACATTGGGGACACCTGGGGGCATTGGGGACATTGGGGACACTGGGGACACCTGGGGGCATTGGGGGTGTTGGGGGCACTGGGGGTGTTGGGAGTGTTGGGGACACCTGGGGACATCTGGAGGCATTGGGGGGGTTTGGGGACATTGGGGACACCTGGGGGCATTGGGAACATTGGGGACACCGGGGACACCTGGGGGCATTGGGGGTGTTGGGGGCACTGGGGGTGTTGGGAGTGTTGGGGACACCTGGGGACATCTGGAGGCATTGGGGGGGTTTGGGGACATTGGGGACATGGGGGGCATTGGGGGCATTTGGGGTATTGGGGACCTTGGGGACACCTGGGGGCGTTGGGGGCATTGGGGACATTGGGGACACTGAGGACACTGGGGACACCTGGGGGCATTGGGGACATCGGGGACATTGTGGGCATTGGGGACATTGGGGACACCTGGGGGCTTTGGGGACATTGGGGACACCTGGGGGCATTGGGACATTGGGGACACTGAGGACACTGGGGATACCTGGGGGCGTTGGGGACACCTGGGGGCATTGGGGACATTTGGGGACATTGGGGACATTGGGGAACCTGGGGGCGTTGTGGACATTGGGGACATTAGGGGGGACACTGGGGGCATTGGGGACATTGGGGGTATTGGGGACATGGGGGGCATTGGGGACATTGGGGACGCCTGGGGACATTGGGGACATCTGGGGACATTGGGGACATTGGGAACACTGAGGGCATTGGGGGCATTGGGGACACTGGAGACACTGAGGACACCTGGGGGCGTTGGGGACATTGGGGGCGTTGGGGACATCTGGGGGGGGGACAGTCCACAGACAGCCAGGGGTATCCAGGGGACACCCAGGGGACACCCAGGGGACACCCAGGGGACACCCAGGGGACACCAGGGGACACCCAGGGGACACCCAGGGGTGTTGTCCTGGCAGGACGGGAAGGAGACGGTGATGAAGGAGGTGTTCCCTGGGGACAGCGTCCACAGCCTGCTCAGCATCCTCGACGTCATCACGGTACCGACCACGTCCCCAGTGTCCCCAAACCAGCTGTGACCACCTCAAACCCACTGTGACCACCTCAAACCCAGCTGTGACCACCTCAAACCCAGCTGTGACCACCTCAAACCCAGCTGTGACCACCCCAAACCCTTTGTGACCACCCCAAACCCTTTGTGACCACCTCAAACCCAACTGTGACCACCCCAAACCTTCTGTGACCACCTCAAACCTTCTGTGACCACCTCAAACCCAGCTGTGACCACCCCAAACCCTCTGTGACCACCTCAAACCCAACCGTGACCACCTCAAACCCAACTGTGACCACCTCAAACCCTCTGTGACCACCTCAAACCCAGCTGTGACCACCTCAAACCCTCTGTGACCACCCCAAACCCTCTGTGACCACCCCAAACCCTCTGTGACCACCCCAAACCCAACTGTGACCACCCCAAACCCAACTGTGACCACCTCAAGGTCATGACCACCCCAAACCCAACCATGACCACCCCAAACCCTCTGTGACCACCTCAAACCCAACCATGACCACCCCAAACCCAACTGTGACCACCCCAAACCCAACTGTGACCACCTCAAACCCGCTGTGACCACCCCAAACCCAACTGTGACCACCTCAAGGTCATGACCACCCCAAACCCAACCATGACCACCCCAAACCCTCTGTGACCACCTCAAACCCTCTGTGACCACCCCAAACCCGCTGTGACCACCTCAAACCTTCTGTGACCACCTCAAACCCGCTGTGACCACCTCAAACCCAACTGTGACCACCTCAAACCCTTGGTCACCACCCCAAACCCTCTGTGACCACCCCAAACCCACTGTGACCACCTCAAACCCGCTGTGACCACCTCAAACCCAACTGTGACCACCTCAAACCCGCTGTGACCACCTCAAACCCACTGTGACCACCCCAAACCCAACTGTGACCACCTCAAACCCAACCATGACCACCCCAAACCCAACTGTGACCACCCCAAACCCAACTGTGACCACCTCAAACCCGCTGTGACCACCCCAAACCCAACTGTGACCACCCCAAACCCAACTGTGACCACCTCAAGGTCATGACCACCCCAAACCCAACCATGACCACCCCAAACCCTCTGTGACCACCTCAAACCCAACCATGACCACCCCAAACCCAACTGTGACCACCCCAAACCCAACCATGACCACCCCAAACCCAACTGTCACCACCCCAAACCCAACCGTGACCACCTCAAACCCAACCATGACCATCCCAAACCCAACCATGACCATCCCAAACCCAACCATGACCACCCCAAACCCAACCATGACCACCCCAAACCCAACTGCCCAAAACTCGGTGCCACCCACGGTGTCCCCAGGGCCACCAGCGGCCGTACCGGACGGTCTGCGCCCGCGCGGCCGAGGACTCCACGGTGCTGCGCCTGCCGGTCGAGGCCTTCTCGGCCGTCTTCGAGAAGTACCCCGAGAGCCTGGTCAGGGTGGTGCAGGTGAGATCAGGTGGGGTCTGGAGGACCTCCAGGAGGTCTCTGGGGGGTGGCAGGGGAGCCACGGTGGCCTGGTGTTCTCCACCCTGCAGATCATCATGGTGCGGCTGCAGCGCGTCACCTTCCTGGCCTTGCACAACTACCTGGGCTTGACCAACGAGCTCTTCAGCCACGTGAGTGACCACCCCAAACCCAGGTGTGACCACCTGGAACCCAGGTGTGACCACCCCAATCCCTCTGTGACCACCTCAAACCCTCTGTGACCACCCCAGACCTAGCTGTGACCACCCCAAACCCAGGTGTGACCACCCCAAACCCTCTGTGACCACCCCAAACCCTCTGTGACCACCTCAAACCTTCTGTGACCACCCCAAACCCAACTGTGACCGCCCCAAACCCAACTGTGACCACCTCAAACCCAGCTATGACCACCCCAAACCCAACTGTGACCACCTCAAACCCTCTGTGACCACCTCAAACCCAGCTGTGACCACCTCAAACTCAATTGTGACCACCTCAAACCCTTTGTGACCACCCCAAACCCTCTGTGACCACCTCAATCTCTCTATGACCACCTCAAACCCAACTGTGACCACCCCAAACCCTCTGTGACCACCTGAAACCCAACAGTGACCACCCCAAACCCAACTGTGACCATCTCAAACCCAACCATGACCACCTCAATCTCTCTATGACCACCTCAAACCCTCTGTGACCACCTCAAACCCTTTGTGACCACCCCAAACCCTCTGTGACCACCTCAATCTCTCTATGACCACCTCAAACCCAACTGTGACCACCCCAAACCAACTGTGACCACCTCAAACCCAACTGTGACCACCCCAAACCCAGCTGTGACCACCTCAAACCCTTTGTGACCACCCCAAACCAACTGTGACCACCCCAAACCCAGCTGTGACCACCTGGAACCCAGGTGTGACCACCCCAAACCCAGCTGTGACCACCCCAAACCCTCTGTGACCACCCCAAACCCAACTGTGACAACCTGGAACCCAACCATGACCACCCCAAACCCTCTGTGACCACCTCAATCTCTCTATGACCACCTCAAACCCAACTGTGACCACCTCAAACCCAACTGTGACCACCTCAAACCCAACTGTGACCACCTCAATCTCTCTATGACCACCTCAAACCCAACCATGACCACCTCAATCTCTCTATGACCACCTCAAACCCAACCATGACCACCTCAAACCCAACCATGACCACCCCAAACCCAACCGTGACCACCCCAAACCCTCTGTGACCACCCCAAACCCTCTGTGACCACCTCAAACCCTCTGTGACTACCCCAAACCCAGGTGTGACCACCTGGAACCCAGGTGTGACCACCTCAAACCCTCTGTGACCACCTCAAACCCAACTGTGACCACCTCAAACCCAACTGTGACCACCCCAAACCCTCTGTGACCACCTCAATCTCTCTATGACCACCTCAAACCCTCTGTGACCACCCCAAACCCAACCATGACCACCCCAACCCCAACCACGACCACCCCAAACCCAACCATGACCACCCCAACCCCAACATGACCACCCCAAACCCAACCATGACCACCCCAACCCCAACCATCACCACCCCCAAACCCCAAACCAACTCTCCACCCACACCAATTCCACCTAAAATTCAGGTCCCCACCACCACCACGTCCCCCCTGATGTCCCCTCTGTCCCCAAACCCTGCAGGACATGCAGCCCCTACGCCTCTTCCCCCAACCCGGCCACGCCGCCCGCACCAGCCCGGTCCGGCACGGCAAACGCGGCCTGGGCAGCACCGACGAAGGTCGGGACACCGGTGAGAGACCTTTCCCACCACCATCTCAACCTCCTCAGACCCCCACCCCAAATTTTTTTGGGGGGTTTCTGCTCATTTTTGGGGTGGGGGATTCTCACCCTGGCACAGCCGAGCTGATGAAAACTGGCCGGGTTGGACTCGCCGGCACCGCCGGCGGCGCCGCCGCAGCTGAGCCGCTGCATCTCCATGCCGGTGGACATCTCTGGTGGGTGTGGTGGTCATCTAGAGGGGGTGGTTCAGGAAGGATTTGAGGTGGGATTTGGGGTGGATTTGGGTGGATTTGGGGGAATTTGGGGGGAATTTTGGGGTGGATTTGGGGAAATTTGGGGTGGGATTTGGGGTGGATTTGGGGTGGATTTGGGGGGATTTTGAGTGGGATTTGGGGTGGGATTTGGGGTGGGATTTGGGGGAATTTGGGGGAATTTGGGGTGGGATTTGGGGTGGGATTTGGGAGAATTTGGGGGGATTCAGGGGGAATTTGGGGTGGGATTTGGGGTTTGGATTTGGGGTGGGATTTGGGGGGATTCAGGAAGGATTTGGGGTGGGATTTTTAGTGGATTTGGGGGAATTTGGGTGGATTTGGGGTGGGATTTGGGGTGGGATTTTGGTGGATTTTTGTTGGTTTGGGTGGTTGGGATTGTTGGGGTTGGATTTGGGGGAATTTCGGGGGAATTTGGGGTGGGATTTGGGGTGGGATTTGGGGTGGGATTTGGGGGTGGGATTTGGGGTGGGATTTTTAGTGATTTGGGGTGGGATTTGGGGGAATTTGGGGGAATTTGGGGTGGGATTTCGGTGGATTTGGGGTGGGATTTTTGGTAGATTTGGGGTGGGATTTTGGGGGGATTCAGGAAGGATTTGGGGTGGGATTTGGGTGGGATTTTTAGTGGATTTGGGGTGGGATTTGGGGGGATTTGGGGTGGGATTTGGGGGTGGGATTTGGGGGATTCAGGAAGGATTTGGGGTGGGATTTTTAGTGGATTTGGGGGAATTTGGGGTGGATTTGGGGTGGGATTTTGGTGGATTTGGGGTGGGATTTGGGGTTGGATTTGGGGGAATTTCGGGGAATTTGGGGTGGGATTTGGGGTGGGATTTGGGGTGGGATTTTTAGTGGATTTGGGGTGGGATTTGGGGGAATTGGGGGAATTTGGGGTGGGATTTGGGGTGGGATTTGGGGTGGAATTTGGGGGAATTTGGGGTGGGATTTGGGGGATTCAGGAAGGATTTGGGTGGGATTTGGGGTGGATTTGGGATGGGATTTTTGGTAGATTTGGGGGGGAATTTGGGGTGGGATTTGGGGGGATTCAGGAAGGATTTGGGGTGGGATTTGGGGTGGATTTGGGATGGGATTTTTGGTAGATTTGGGGTGGGATTTTGGGGGGAATTTGGGGTGGGATTTCGGGTGGATTTGGGATGGGATTTTTGGTAGATTTGGGGTGGGATTTTGGGGGGATTCAGGAAGGATTTGGGGTGGGATTTTGGGGAATTTGGGGTGGATTTTTGATGGATTTGGGGGGATTTTGGGGTGGGATTTGGGGTGGATTTGGGGTGGATTTGGGGTGGGATTTGGGGTGGATTTGGGGTGGATTTGGGGTTGGATTTGGGGGAATTTGGGGAATTGGGGTTGGATTTAGGGTGGATTTGGGATGGGATTTTTGGTAGATTTGGGGTGGGATTTGGGTGGGATTTTTAGTGGATTTGGGGTGGGGTTTGGGGGAATTTGGGGTGGGATTTGGGGTTGGATTTGGGGGGGGATTTGGGGGAATTTGGGGGATTCAGGAAGGATTTGGGGTGGGATTTGGGTGGGATTTTTAGTGCATTGGGGTGGATTTGGGGTGGATTTGGGGGAATTTGGGGTGGATTTGGGGAATTTGGGGGGAATTTGGGGTGGATGTGAGGGAATTTGGGGTGGGATTTAGGGTGGATTTGGGGGTGGGATTTTTGGTAGATTTGGGGTGGGATTTTGGGGGGATTCAGGAAGGATTTGGGTTGGATTTGGGGGGGGATTTGGGGTGGGACTTTGGGGAATTTGGGGGGAATTTGGGGTGGATTTGGGGTGGGATTTGGGGTGGATTTGGGGTGGGATTTGGGGTTGGATTTGGGAGAATTTGGGGTGGATTTGGGGGAATTTGGGGGAATTTGGGGTGGATTTGGGGGAATTTGGGGGGAATTTGGGTGGATTTCGGGTGGATTTGGGATGGGATTTTTGGTAGATTTGGGGTTGGATTTGGGGTGGATTTGGGCAATTTTGGGGGAATTTGGGGTGGGATTCGGGTGGATTTGGGATGGGATTTTTGGTAGATTTGGGGTGGATTTGGGGGAATTTGGGGTGGATTTAGGGGAATTTAGGGTGGATTTGGGATGGGATTTTTGGTAGATTTGGGATGGGATTTTTGGTAGATTTGGGGTGGGATTTTGGGGGGAATTTGGGGGAATTTTTTGGTGGCTTTTGTCCCCTGTTTGGTGACCCCACCTGACCACCCTGAGGCCACCGCAGGCATCCAGAAGGGTCCGCGCTCGGATTTCGACATGGCCTACGAGCGCGGGCGCATCTCCGTGTCGCTGCAGGAGGACAGCAGCGGCGCCTTCGGCCAGGTCAGGGGGGGCGGCCCCCAAATCCCACCCCAAAATCCCACCCCAAAATCCCACCCAAAATCCCACCCAAAATCCCACCCAAAATCCCACCCAAAATCCCACCCAAAATCCCATCCCAAATGTACCAAAAATCCCATCACAAATCACATCCAAAATCCACCAACAATGCCACCCCGAATCTGCCCCAAATCCCACCCCAAATCCCACCCAAATCCACTAAAAATCCCACCCAAATTCCATCCCAAATCTACCAAAAATCCACCCCAAATCCCACCCCAAATCCCACCCCAAATCCACCCTAAATCCCCCCAAATTCCCCCAAATCCCACCCCAAAATCCACCAAAAATCCCATCCCAAATGTACCAAAAATCCCATCCCAAATCCCACCCAAATCTACCAAAAATCCCCCTCAAATCCGCTCAAAATCCCACCCCAAATCTACCAAAAATCCCACCCAAAATCCCACCCTAAATTCCACCCTAAATCCCATCCCAAATCCACTCTGAATCCTCTCCAAATCCACCCAAAATCCCACCCAAATCTACCAAAAATCCACCCAAAATCCCATCCCGAATGTACCAAAAATCCCATCCCAAATGCCACCCCAAATGTACCAAAAATCCCATCACAAATCCCACCCAAAATCCACCAACAATGCCACCCCGAATCTGCCCCAAATCCCACCCCAAATCCCACCCCAAATCCACCAAAAATCCCACCCCAAATCCCATCCCAAATCCAACCTCAAATCCACCCCAAAATCCCACCCAAAACCCCACCCTGAGTCCGCCCCAAATTCCTCCCAAATTCCCCCAAATCCACCCCAAATCCCACCCCAAAATCCCACCCCAAAATCCCACCCCAAATCCCACCCCAAATCTACCAAAAGTCCCACCCCTATCCCACCCTAAATCCCACCCAAAATCCCATCCCAAATCCACCCCAAATCGACCCTGAATCTGCCCCACATCCCACCCCAAAATCCCACCAAAAATCCCATCCCAAATCGACTCAAAATCCTACCCCAAATGTACCAAAAATCCACCAAAAATCCCATCCCAAAATGTACCAAAATCCCACCCCAAATCCCACCCCAAATCCACCCCAAATCCCACCCCAAATCCGCCCCAAATTCGCCCCAAATTCCCCCAAATCCCACCCAAATCCAACCCCAAATTCCCCCCAAATCCCACCCCAAATCCCACCCCAAATCCCACCCCAAATCCCACCCAAAATTCCCCCCAAATTCCCCCAAATTTCCCCCCAAATCCCCCAAATCCCACCCCAAATTCCCCAAAATCCCACCCCAAATCCACCCCAAATCCCACCCCAAATTCCCCCCAAAATCCCCCCAAATCCCACCCCAAAATCCCACCCCAAATCCCACCCCAAATCCAACCCCAAAATCCCCCAAATTGCCCCAAATTCCCCCAAATTCCCCCAAATCCCACCCCAAATTCCCCCCAAATCCACCCAAATTCCCCAAAATCCCCCCAAATCCACCCAAATTCCCCAAAATCCCACCCAAAATCCCACCCAAATTCCCCCCAAATCCCACCCCAAAATCCCCCAAAATCCCACCCCAAATTCCCCAAATCCCACCCCAAAATCCCACCCCAAAATCCCACCCCAAATTCCCCCCCAAATCCAACCCCAAAATCCCCCAAATTCCCCCAAATTCTCCCAAATCCCACCCCAAAATCCCACCCAAAATCCCACCCAAAATCCACCCCAAATTCCCCCAAATTCCCCAAAATCCCACCCAAAATCCCCCAAATCCCCCCAAATTCCCCCAAAATCCAACCCCCAAATCCCCCAAATTCCCCCAAATTCCCCAAAATTCCCCCAAATCCCACCCCAAAATCCACCCCAAATCCCACCCCAAATTCCCCCCAAATCCACCCCAAATTCCACCCAAAATCCACCTCAAATCCACCCCAAATCCCACCCCAAATCCAACCCCCAAAATCCCCCAAATCCACCCCAAAATCCCACCCCAAATCCCACCCCAAATCCCACCCCAAAATCCCACCCCAAATCCCACCCCAAATCCAACCCCAAAATCCCCCAAATTCCCCCAAATTCTCCCAAATCCCACCCCAAAATCCCACCCAAAATCCCACCCAAAATCCACCCCAAATTCCCCCAAATTCCCCAAAATTCCCCAAATTCCCCCAAATTCCCCAAAATCCCACCCCAAAATCCCACCCCAAATCCCACCCCAAATCCAACCCCAAAATCCCCCAAATTTCCCCAAATTTCCCCAAATTCCCCCAAATTCCCCAAAATCCCACCCCAAAATCCCACCCCAAATCCCACCCCAAATCCAACCCCAAAATCCCCCAAAATCCCCCAAATTCCCCCAAATCCCACCCCAAATTCCCCCCAAATCCCCCAAATTCCCCAAAATCCACCCAAAATCCCACCCAAAATCCCACCCAAAATCCACCCCAAATCCACCAAATTCCCCAAAATTCCCCCAAATTCCCCAAAATCCACCCAAATCCCCCCCAAATTCCACCCCAAATTCCCCCCAAATTCCCCCCAAATTCCCCCCAAAATCCCACCCCAAATCCCACCCCAAATCCCCCCAAAATCCCACCCCAAACCCCCCCTCCAGGTGTCCCAGGAGCCCAAGGAGCGCAAGTCGGTGACGCTGGAGGAGCAGCCCTCGGGGATCTACCACTACAGCTCCTGCCAGGAGGACACGGCCACCGGGACCACCGCGGCCACCACCACGGCCACCACCGCCGGCACCTGTCCCTTCGGGCCCTACCAGGGCCGCCAGACCAGCGACATCTTCGAGGAGGCCAAGAGGGAGCTCATCAAGCTCATGAAGATCGAGGTGAGGACGTGGCCGTGGGGTCGGGGACGGGTTCTTGGGGGGTTCCTGGTGGTTCTGTAGAGTTTGGATGGGTTCTTGGTGGTCCTGTGGGGTCTGGATGGGATCTTGGTGGGTTCCTGGTGGGTTCCTGGTGGTCCTGTGGGGTCTGGATGGGATCTTGGTGGGTTCCTGGTGGTCCTGTGGGGTCTGGATGGGTTCCTGGTGGGTTCCTGGTGGGTTCCTGGTGGGTTCCTGGTGGTCCTGTGGGGTCTGGATGGGTTCCTGGTGGGTTCTTGATGGTCCTGTAGAGTTTGGATGGGTTCCTGGTGGTCCTGTGGGGTCTGGATGGGTTCCTGGTGGGTTCCTGGTGGTCCTGTGGGGTCTGGATGGGTTCCTGGTGGGTTCCTGGTGGGTTCCTGGTGGGTTCCTGATGGTCCTGTGAGGTCTGGATGGGTTCCTGGTGGGTTCTTGATGGTCCTCTAGAGTTTGGATGGGTTCCTGGTGGGTTCCTGATGGTCCTGTAGAGTTTGGATGGGTTCCTGGTGGGTTCCTGATGGTCCTGTAGAGTTTGGATGGGTTCCTGGTGGGTTCCTGGTGGGTTCCTGATGGTCCTGTAGGGTCTGGATGGGTTCCTGGTGGGTTCTTGATGGTCCTCTAGAGTTTGGATGGGTTCCTGGTGGTCCTGTGGGGTCTGGATGGGATCTTGGTGGGTTCCTGGTGGGTTCCTGGTGGTCCTCTAGAGTCTGGATGGGTTCCTGGTGGTCCTGTAGAGTATGGATGGGTTCTTGGTGGGTTCCTGGTGGGTTCCTGGTGGTCCTCTAGAGTCTGGATGGGTTCCTGGTGGGTTCCTGGTGGTCCTGTAGGGTCTGGATGGGTTCCTGGTGGGTTCCTGATGGTCCTGTGGGGTCTGGATGGGTTTCTGGTGGGTTCCTGATGTTCCTGTAAGGTCTGGATGGGTTCCTGGTGGGTTCCTGGTGGTCCTGTAGGGTCTGGATGGGTTCCTGGTGGTCCTGTAGAGTATGGATGGGTTCTTGGTGGGTTCCTGGTGGGTTCCTGGTGGTCCTGTGGGGTCTGAATGGGTTCCTGGTGGTCCTGTAGAGTATGGATGGGTTCTTGGTGGGTTCCTGGTGGGTTCCTAGTGGTCCTCTAGAGTCTGGATGGGTTCCTGGTGGGTTCCTGGTGGTCCTGTAGGGTCTGGATGAGTTCCTGGTGGGTTCCTGGTGGTCCTCTAGAGTTTGGATGGGTTCCTGGTGGTCCTGTAGAGTATGGATGGGTTCCTGGTGGGTTCCTGGTGGGTTCCTGGTGGTCCTCTAGAGTCTGGATGGGTTCCTGGTGGGTTCCTGGTGGTCCTGTAGAGTTTGGATGGGTTCCTGGTAGGTTCCTGGTGGGTTCCTGGTTGTCCTGTAGAGTTTGGATGGGTTCCTGGTGGTCCTGTAGAGTCTGGATGGGTGCCTGGTGGGTTCCTGGTGGGTTCCTGATGGGTTCCTGGTGGTCCTGTAGAGTTTGGATGGGTTCCTGGTGGGTTCCTGGTGGTCCTGTAGAGTCTGGATGGGTTCCTGGTGGGTTCCTGGTGGTCCTCTAGAGTTTGGATGGGTTCCTGGTGGGTTCCTCATGGTCCTGTAGGGTCTGGATGGGTTCCTGGTGGGTTCTTGATGGTCCTGTAGGGTCTGGATGGGTTCCTGGTGGGTTCTTGATGGTCCTATAGAGTTTGGATGGGTTCCTGGTGGGTTCCTGGTGGTCCTGTGGGGTCTGGATGGGTTCCTGGTGGGGTTCCTGATGGTCCTGTGGGGTCTGGATGGGTTCCTGGTAGGTTCCTGGTGGGTTCCTGGTGGTCCTGTAGAGTTTGGATGGGTTCTTGGTGGGTTCCTGGTGGTCCTGTGGAATGTGGATGGGTTCCTGGTGGGTTCCCTGATGGTCCTGTGGGGTCTGGATGGGTTTCTGGTGGGTTTCTGATGGTCCTCTAGAGTCTGGATGGGTTCCTGGTGGGTTCCTGGTGGTCCTGTGAGGTCTGGATGGGTTCCTGGTGGGTTCCTGGTGGGTTCCTGGTGGTCCTGTGGGGTCTGTATGGGGTTTCTGGTGGGTTCCTGGTGGTCCTCTAGAGTTTGGATGGGGTTCCTGGTGGTCTTGTAGAGTCTGGATGGGTTCCTGGTAGGGTTCCTGTTGGGTTTTCTGCTGGTCCTGTGGGGTCTGGATGGGTTCCTGATGGTCCTGTAGGGTCTGGATGGGTTCCTGGTGGGTTCCTGATGGTCCTGTAGGGTCTGAATGGGTTTCCTGGTGGGTTCCCCATGGTCCTGTAGGGTCTGGATGGGTTCCTGGTGGGTTCCTCATGGTCCTGTAGGGTCTGGATGGGTTCTGCTGTGGGTTCTTCATGGTCCTGTAGGGTCTGGATGGGTTCCTGATGTTCCTGTAGGGTCTGAATGGGTTCCTGGTGGTCCTGTAGGGTCTGGATGGGTTCCTGGTGGGTTCCTGGTGTTCCTGTATGGTCTGGGTGTGTTCCTGTATGGTCTGGGTGGGTTCCTGGTGGTCCTGTAGAGTCCTGGATGGGTTCCTGGTGGGTTTCTTGGTGGCTCTGTCGTGGTCTTGGTCACCTTTATGGTGGTCCCCCATCATTTTGGGGTGGTCCCTGTGACCTCAGGGTGGTCCCCCAGTTATCACTTTGTGGTTGATTCCCATCTCCTCATGGTGGACCCTGTTGCTTCATGGTGGCCCTCCGTGGCCTCCTGGTCATTTTCTGTCTCCGTGACCTCCTGGCCTCCTGGTGACCCCACCACGGTCCCCTTCTCTTCTCCAGGACCCTTCTCTCCTCAACAACCGCGTCCTGCTCCACCACGCCAAGGCCGGCACGGTCATCGCCCCGCCCAGGGTGACCAGGTGGGTTCTGGGGACCATCACCTCCTTCTGCCTCATGGTGGGGCAGAAACAACCTCAGAAGCAGAGAGCCAGAACCAGAAGAACCTACTGTGGTGGTGGTGGGACCACAGGGTGACCTCAGGAGGTGACAGCAGGTGACAGGACATGGCAATGGCTTGGTCCACCACACCTGGGTGACCAGGTGGGGACTGTCACCTCCTCCTACCTCATGGTGGGGCAGGAAGAACCCCAGAACCTGCTGAGATGCTGGTGGTGGCACCACCCAGGGTGACCTTGTGGGGTGACAGGAGGTGGCAGAACGTGGTCCACCACACCAGGATGACGAGGTGGGGTCTCTCACCTCATCCTACCTCATGGTGGGGCAGGAAGAACCTCAGAACCTGCTGAGATGCTGCTGGTGGTGGTGGCACCACCCAGGGTGACCTTGGGGGGGTGACAGGACATGCTCCACCACGCCAGGATGACCAGATGGGGTCTCTCACCTCATCCTACCTCACGGTGGGGCAGAAACAACCCCAGAAGCAGAGACCCAGAACCTGCTGAGATGCTGATGGTGGTGGTGACACCACCCAGGGTGACCTTGTGGGTTGACAGAATGTGGTCCACCACACCAGGATGACCAGGTGGGGTCTCTCACCTCATCCTAACCTCACGGTGGGGCAGGAACAACCCCAGAACCTGCTGAGATGCTGCTGGTGGTGGTGGTGGTGGGGACCACAGGGTGACCTCGTGGCTTGAGGTGACAGCAGATGACAATGGTGGGACCTTCTGGGCAGGACGTCAGCCTGCACTTCGTGCTCTGGGGTTGCCTCCACGTCTACCAGCGCATGATCGACAAGGAGGAGGACGTCTGCCTGTTCCTGACCCAGCCTGGAGAGCTGGTGGGACAACTGGCCGTGCTCACCGGGGAACCTCTCATCTTCACCATCAAGGCCAACCGTGACTGCACCTTCCTCAAGATCTCCAAGTCCGACTTCTACGAGTGAGTTCCCGTGGTCCCTCGGTCCTTCAGGGTGGTCCTACATCTCTTTGAGGTGGTTCTCCATCGCTTTGAGGTGGTCCCACATCTCTTTGAGGTGGTTCTCCATCACTTTGGGGTGGTTCTCCATCGCTTTGAGGTGGTCCCACATCTCTTTGAGGTGGTTCTCCATCACTTTGAGGTGGTTCTCCATCACTTTGAGGTGGTTCTCCATCGCTTTGAGGTGGTCCTACATCTCTTTGAGGTGGTTCTCCATCACTTTGAGGTGGTCCCACATCTCTTTGAGGTGGTTCTCCATCACTTTGAGGTGGTTCTCCATCACTTTGAGGTGGTCCCACATCACTTTGGGGTGGTTCTCCATCACTTTGAGGTGGTCCCACGTCCTTCAGGGTGGTCCCACATCACTTTTGGGTGGTCCCACATCACCTTGAGATGGTCCCACGTCCTTCAGGGTGGTCCCACATCTCTTTGAGGTGGTCCCACATCTCTTGAGGTGGTTCTCCATCGCTTTGAGGTGGTCCCACATCTCTTTGAGGTGGTTCTCCCATCGCTTTGAGGTGGTCCTACATCTCTTTGAGGTGGTTCTCCATCACTTTGAGGTGGTCCCCACATCACTTTGGGGTGGTTCTCCATCACTTTGAGGTGGTCCCACGTCCTTCAGGGTGGTCCCACATCACTTTTGGGTGGTCCCACATCACCTTGAGATGGTCCCACGTCCTTCAGGGTGGTCCCACATCTCTTTGAGGTGGTCCCACATCTCTTTGAGGTGGTTCTCCATCACGTTGAGATGGTGGCGCGTCTCTTTGGGGTGGTCCCACATCACCTTGAGATGGTCCCACGTCCTTCAGGGTGGTCCCACATCTCTTTGGGGTGGTCCCACATCTCTTTGGGGTGGTTCTCCATCGCTTTTGAGGTGGTCCCACGTCCTTGAGGGTGGTCCCACATCACTTTGGGGTGGTCCCACATCTCCTTTGGGTGGTCCCACATCACCTTGAGATGGTCCCACGTCCTTCAGGGTGGTCCCACATCACCTTGAGGTGGTCCCACATCTCCTTTGGGTGGTCCCACATCACCTTGAGGTGGTCCCACGTCCTTCAGGGTGGTCCCACATCACTTTGGGGTGGTCCTACATCACCTTGAGATGGTCCCACGTCCTTCAGGGTGGTCCCACATCTCTCTGGGGTGGTTCTATATCACCTTGAGATGGTCCCACATCCTTCAGGGTGGTCCCACGTCCTTCAGGGTGGTCCCACATCACCTTGAGGTGGTCCCACATCACCTTGAGGTGGTCCCACGTCCTTCAGGGTGGTCCCACATCACCTTGAGGTGGTCCCACGTCCTTCAGGGTGGTCCCACATCACCTTGAGGTGGTCCCACATCCTTCAGGGTGGTCCCACGTCCTTCAGGGTGATCCCACATCTCTGGGGTGGTCCCACATCACCTTGAGATGGTCCCACATCCTTCAGGGTGGTCCCACGTCCTTCAGGGTGGTCCCACATCACCTTGAGGTGACACTTTGGGCTGGTCCCCACGGTGACCTGTCCCCTCCCCACCCCAGGATCATGCGGGGAGCAGCCCAGCGTGGTGCTGAGCGTGGCCCACACGGTGGCCGCCCGCATGTCGCCCTTCGTGCGCCAGATGGACTTCGCCATCGACTGGATGGCCGTGGAGGCCGGCCGGGCGCTCTACAGGTGAGTGACCACCTCCAGGTGACCAGGGTGACCAGGTGGGTGGTGGGGGACTGTCACCTCCTCCTACCTCGTGGTGGGGCAGGAACAACCCCCAGAAGCAGAGAACCAGAAGAACCTACTGAGATGCTGGTGGTGGGGGGTGATGGGACCACCCAAGGTGACCTTGATGGGTGGCAGGATGACCAGGTGGGGTCTCTCACCTCATCCTACCTCACGGTGGGGCAGGAAGAACCTCAGAAGCAGAGAGCCAGAAGTTCCTGAGATGCTGGTGGTCGGTGGCACCACCCAGGGTGACCTTGGGGGGGGTGACAGGACATGCTCCACCACACCAGGATGACCAGGTGGGGTCTCTCACCTCATCCTACCTCACGGTGGGGCAGGAACAACCCCAGAACCTGCTGAGATGCTGGTGGTGGTGGTGGCACCACCCAGGGTGACCTTGGTGGGTGGCAGGAACAACTCCAGAACCTGCTGAGATGCTGCTGGTGGTGGTGGCACCACCCAGGGTGACCTTGGTGGGTGGCAGGAACAACCCCAGAACCTGCTGAGATGCTGCTGGTGGTGGTGGCACCACCCAGGGTGACCTCGTGGGGTGAGAGAACATGGGGACCACCACCTGGGCGTGGGGTAGGAGGCCACCAAGAGCTGCTGTCCCCCAGGCAGGGGGACAAGTCGGACTGCACCTACATCGTCCCTCAACGGGCGCCTGCGCTCGGTCATCCAGAAGGGCAGCGGCAAGAAGGAGCTGGTGGGCGAGTACGGCCGCGGCGACCTGGTGGGCGGTGGTGAGTGTCACCTCCTGGAGGACACCACTTTGGGCCAGCTGTCCCCAAGGTTGACTCCATGGCTTGGTTGTCCACCATCCCACCACAGGTGGAGGCGTTGACCAGGCAGCCCCGGGCCACCACGGTGCACGCGGGTGAGGGACACGGAGCTGGCCAAGCTGCCCGAGGGGACCCTCAACAACATCAAGAGGAGATACCCGCAGGTAGGTCCTGGTGGCACCCCTGAGGTGTCACCCTCGAGGTGTCACCACCCTCTGGGGCGTCCCCAAGTTTAATTAATGGCTAATTAAAAGCCGGCTTTGACGTTAACGAAGCTGGGTGGAGGAGGAGATTGGAGGAGGGGGGTGGTGGTGGCACCTGAGGTCTTGATGGATGGAGGGTGTGGTGGCACCTGAGGTCACCTAAGGGTGAGGGGTTGGTGACACTTGAGGTCCCCAAGGGTGAGGGTTGGTGGCACCTGAGGTCCTCAAGGGTGGCAGTTGGTGGCACCTGAGGTCCTTAAGGTTGAGGGGTTGGTGGCACCTGAGGTCCTCAAGGGTGGCAGTTGGTGGCACCTGAGGTCCCCAAGGGTGAGGAGTTGGTGGCACTTGAGGTCACCTAAGGGTGATGGGTTGGTGACTCTTGAGGTCCCCAAGGGTGAGGGGTTGGTGACACTTGAGGTCCCCAAGGGTGAGGGTTGGTGGCATCTGAGGTCCCTTAAGGGTGGCAGTTGGTGGCACTTGAGGTCCTCAAGGGTGAGGGGTTGGTGGCATCTGAGGTTCTTAAGGTTGAGGGGTGGTGGCACCTGATGTCCCCAAGGTTGAGGGGTTGGTGGCACCTGAGGTCCCCAAGGTTGAGGGGTGGTGGCACCTGAGGTCCTTAAGGGTGAGGGGTTGGTGGCACTTGAGGTCTTAAGGTTGAGGGGTTTGGTGGCACCTGAGGTCCCCAAGGATGAGGGGGTTGGTGGCACTTGAGGTTCTTAAGGTTGAGGGGTGGTGGCACCTGAGGGCCACAAGGGTGGCAGTTGGTGGCACCTGATGTCCCCAAGGGTGAGGGGTTGGTGGCACCTGAGGTCTTGAAGGATGGGACATGGTGGCACCAGAGGTCTCCAAGGACACACAGCAGTGGTGACACCCCAAAACTCCTGGAGAAGGCCACTCCAGGCCCTCGGTGACTCTCTGCCAGGTCTGGTGACCATCCCTGTCCTTGTCCCCCTCAGGTGGTCACCCGCCTCATCCACCTCCTGAGCCAGAAGATCTTGGGGAACCTCCAGCAAGCTCCGCGGGCCCTTCGCAGGTGGGACCTGGGGACGGTGGTGGGACAACACTCTGGGTTGTCCCCAGAGCGACGTGTCCACTCGTGCGTGTCCACCCAGGGTCCGGCCTGGGCGTGGCCTCCAGCTCGGAGCCCATCAACCCCACCAGCAACCTGTCGACGGTGGCCGTGCTGCCCGTCTGCGACGAGGTGCCCATGGCGGCCTTCACGCTGGAGCTCCAGCACGCGCTCAACGCCATCGGTGAGGAACCGCGGCCTGGAGGTGACCGCGGCACCGTGGCGTGGTGGTGACCACAGTGCCATGGGACAATGGTGACCACAGCCCCATGGGATGATGGTGACCATTGGCCCCATGGCATGGTGGTGACCACAGTGCCATGGGACAATGGTGACCACAGCACCGTGGCATGGTGGTGACCATGGCCTGGAGGTGACCACAGTCTCATGGACTGGGGATGACCAGAGTCTCATGGTCTGGAGGTGACCACAGCCCCATGGCATGGTGGTGACCATGGCCTGGAGGTGACCACAGTCTCATGGACTGGGGATGACCAGAGTCTCATGGTCTGGAGGTGACCACAGCCCCGTGGCATGGTGGTGACCACAGTGCCTTGGCCTGGAGGTGACCACAGTCCCATGGTCTGGTGGTGACCACAGTGCCATGGTCTGGTGGTGACCATTGGCCCCATGGCATGGTGGTGACCACAGCCCCGTGGCCTGGAGGTGACCACAGTCCTTGGCATGATGGTGACCACAGCCCCATGGCCTGGAGGTGACCACAGCCCCATGGCCTGGAGGTGACCACAGCCCCATGGCATGGTGGTGACCATGGCCTGGAGATGACCACAGTCTCAGGGTGTGGAGGTGACCACAGCCTCATGGCCTGGAGGTGACCACAGCCCTGTGGCATGGTGGTGACCATTGGCCCCATGGCGTGGTGGTGACCACAACCCTGTGGGACAATGGTGACCACAGCCCTGTGGCATGGTGGTGACCACAACCTCATGGTCTGGAGGTGACCCACAGCCCCACGCCACGGCGCTGACCACCACCCCGCTGACCACCCCCACCCTCCGCAGGCCCCACGCTGCTGCTGACCAGCGACATCATCCGCGCCCGCCTGGGCTCCTCGGCCCTGGAGAGGTAACCACGGCGGCCGGCGGCGCGGTGTGACCGCCGCTGACCGCTACTGACCACCGCCGTGTCCGGCAGCATCCAGGAGTACCGGCTGTCGGGCTGGCTGGCGCAGCAGGAGGACCTCCACCGGATTGTCCTCTACCAGACGGGACTGCACGCTGACCCCCTGGACGCTGCGCTGCATCCGCCAGGCCCGACTGCGTCCTCATCGTGGGCTTGGGTGACCAGGAGCCGGCCCTGGGGGAGGTGGGGACATGGGGACATGGGGACATGAGTGACCAGGAGCCAGCCCTGGGGGAGGTGGGCACATGGGGGACATGGGGGTCATGGGGACATGGGGACATGGTGGACATGAGTGACCAGGAGCCCGTCCCTGAGGGAGGTGGGGACACGGGGACATGGGGGACATGGGGACATGGGGACATGGGGGACATGGGGGACATGGGGACATGGGTGACCAGGAGCCAGCCCTGGGGGAGGTGGGGACATGGGGACATGGGTGACATGGGGACATGGGGACATGGGGGACATGGGGGACATGGGGACATGGGTGACCAGGAGCCGGCCCTGGGGGAGGTGGGGACATGGGGACAAGGACACAGGGACAGGGACATGGGGACATGGGGACATGGGGACATGAGTGACCAGGAGCCAGCCCTGGGGGAGGTGGGGACACTGGGGACATGGGGACATGGGGACACGAGGGACATGGGGACATTGGTGACCACAAGCCAGCCCTGGGGGAGATGGGGACATGGGGACTTGGGGGGACATGGGGACATGAGGGGACATGGGGGACATGGGGACATGGGGGACATGGGGACATGAGTGACCAGGAGCCAGCTCTGGGGGAGGTGGGGACATGGGGACATGGGGGACACGGGGGACATGGGGGACATGGTGGACGTGGGGACATGGTGGACGTGGGGAGGTGACCTCATCATGGACCTGGGTGACCAGGAGCCCGCCCTGGGGGAGGTGGGGACATGGGGTCATGGGGACATGGGGGACATGGTGGACATGAGTGACCAGGAGCCTGTCCTGGAGGAGGTGGGGACAGGAGGACATGGGGACATGGGGGGACATGGGGGACATGGGGACATGGTGGACGTGGGTGACCAGGAGCCAGCCCTGGGGGAGGGTGGGGACATGGGGACATGGGGACATGGGGGACATGGTGGACATGAGTGACCAGGAGCCAGCTCTGGGGGAGGTGGGGACATGGGGACATGGGGACATGAGTGACCAGGAGCCTGTCCTGGAGGAGGTGGGGACATGGGGACATGGGGGACATGGTGGACATGGGTGACCAGGAGCCTGTCCTGGAGGAGGTGGGGACACGGGGACACAGGGGACATGGGGGGACATGGGGACATCGGAGGTGACCTCATCGTGGGCTTGGGTGACCAGGAGCCAGCCCTGAGGGAGGTGGGGACACAGGAACATGGGGACACGAGAGATGACCTCATCTGAGGGTGTCACAGGGCTCTGAGGGTGACCCCACCCTTGGGTGCCTGTCTGTCCCCCCCGGCCCCACAGCTGGAGCAGATGCTGGAGAACACGGTGGCACAGGGGGTGGCACAGGGGGTGTCACAGGAGGTGGCACAGGGGGTGTCACAGGGGGTGTCACCAAGCTCTGAGGGTGTCACCGGGCTCTGAGGGTGACCCCACCCTTGGGTGCCTGTCGCCCCCCCCCAGCTGGAGCAGATGCTGGAGAACACGGCACTGCAGGGGGTGGCACAGGAAGGTGTCACAGGTGGTGTCACAGGGGCTCTGGGCGTGGCACAGGTGGCACAGGGGGTGGCACAGGGGGTGTCACAGGGCTCTGAGGGTGACCCCACCCTTGGGTGCCTGTCCCCCCCCACCCCGCAGCTGGAGCAGATGCTGGAGAACACGGTGGCACAGGGGGGTGGCACAGGGGGTGTCACCAAGCTCTGAGGGTGGCACAGGGGGTGTCACAGGGGGGTGTCACCGAGCTCTGAGGGTGTCACAGGGCTCCGAGGGTGACCCCACCCTTGGGTGCCTGTCTGTCCCCCCCCCGCAGCTGGAGCAGATGCTGGAGAACACGGCACTGCAGGGGTGGCACAGGAAGGTGTCACAGGAGGTGGCCCAGGGGGTGTCACAGGGCTCTGGAGGTGTCACAGGGCTCCGAGGTTGACCCCACCCTTGGGTGCCTGTCCCCCCAGCTGGAGCAGATGCTGGAGAACACGGTGACACAGGGGGTGGCACAGGGGCTCTGGGCATGGCACAGGTGGCACAGGGGGTGGCACGGGGGGGTGTCACCAAGCTCTGGAGGTGTCACAGGGCTCCGAGGTTGACCCCACCCTTGGGTGCCTGTCCCCCCAGCTGGAGCAGATGCTGGAGAACACGGCGGTGCAGGGGTGGCACAGGGGGTGGCACAGGAGGTGGCACGGGAGGTGTCACCAAGCTCTGAGGGTGGCACAGGGGATGTCACCGGGTTCCGAGGGTGACCCCACCCTTGGGTGCCTGTCTGTCCCCCACAGCTGGAGCAGATGCTGGAGAACACGGCGGTGCGGGCGCTGAAGCAGCTGGTGCTGCTGCACCGCGAGGACGGCGCCGGCCCCGCCCGCACCGTCGAGTGGCTCAACATGCGCACCTGGTGCTCGGGCCACCTGCACATCCGCTGCCCGCGCCGCGTCTTCTCGCGCCGCAGCCCCGCCAAGCTGGTCAGTGCGTCCCCCTGCTGTCCCCTTGGGTGTCACCCCACCCCACCCCTGGGTGGGTGTCACCTCCACCCGGGTGTGTCCTCGTCGCCCACAGAGGGAGATGTACGAGAAGGTGTTCGAGCGCGGCGCCGACCGGCACAGCGACTTCTCGCGCCTGGCGCGCGTCCTGACCGGCAACACCATCGCCCTGGTGCTGGGCGGCGGCGGCGCCAGGTGGGCGAGGGGCCTGGCCTGCTGGGTCACCACCCACGCCGTGTCCTTGTGTCCTTCTGTCCCCTGTGTCCCTGCTGTCCTCGTGTCCTTGTGTCCCACTGTCCCCATGGCTCTGTGTCCCCGCTGTCCTCCTGTCCTTGTGTCCCTGTGTCCCCGTGTCCCACTGTCCTCCTGTCCTTGTGTCCTTCTGTCCCCTGTGTCCACCTGTCCTTGTGTCCTTGTGTCCCTGTGTCCCACTGTCCTCGTGTCCTTCTGTCCCCGTGTCCCACTGTCCCCATGGCTCTGTGTCCCACTGTCCTCCTCTCCTTCTGTCCCTGTGTCCCACTGTCCTCCTGTCCTTGTGTCCTTCTGTCCCCTGTGTCCCACTGTCCTCCTCTCCTTCTGTCCCTGTGTCCCACTGTCCTCCTGTCCTCGTGTCCTTCTGTCCCCATGTCCCACTGTCCTCCTCTCCTTCTGTCCCCGTGTCCCACTGTCCTCCTCTCCTTCTGTCCCTGTGTCCCACTGTCCTCCTGTCCTTGTGTCCTTCTGTCCCCGTGTCCTCATGTCCCCATGTCACTGTGTCCCCGTGTCCCACTGTCCTCCTCTCCTTCTGTCCCTGTGTCCCGCTGTCCACCTGTCCTTGTGTCCTTCTGTCCCCGTGTCCTCATGTCCCCCATGTCACTGTGTCCCCGTG
>JAJNNQ010000352.1:57500-59943 GCA_027886175.1 Phylloscopus collybita
CGGCCTTCAACGCCAGCATCAACCGAGTCTTCCAGGACAAACAGATCGAGGTGTGTGTGCATCCCCCCCCGTGTCCCCGAGATGTCCCCACCCCCCCGGGGTGTCCCCAAGGGTGTCACCCACCCCGTGCCGTCCCCACCCTTGCAGGACCTGTGGCTGCCCTACTTCAACGTCACCACCGACATCACGGCCTCGGCCATGCGGGGTGCACACAGACGGTGAGACACCGGGGACAACGCGGTGGCTTCGGGAGCTGCTGGTGTCACCTTGGGGACGTGGGGTGGGGTGGGGACGGGGGACAACTGGGGCTGCACGAGGCGCTAACATGGCTGCTGACCACTAACCCCAGTAACCCTCCCCCGTGCAGCACGGGGACACGGCGGCGGTGGGGACGTGGAGGAGGTGGTGGGGACGTCAAAGTGGTGGTGGGGACGTCATGGTGGTGGTGGGGACGTCATGGTGGTGGTGGGGACGTCATGGTGGTGGTGGGGACGTCATGGTGGGGACATCGTGGTGGTGGGGACGTCATGGTGGTGGTGGGGACGTCTTGGTGAGGACATGGAGGAGGTGGTGGGGGCATCAAGGTGGTGATGGGGATGTCATGGAGGTGGTGGGGACATCAAGGTGGTGGTGGGGACGTCTTGGTGAGGACATGGAGGAGGTGGTGGGGACATCAAGGTGGTGGGGACGTCTTGGTGGGGACATCATGGTGGTGGTGGGGACATCAAAGTGGTGGGGACATCATGGTGGTGGTGGGGACATCATGGTGGTGGTGGGGACATCATGGTGGTGTTGGGGACATCCTGGTGGCTGTGGGGGGGACACGACAGCGCCGGTGGTGGGGACGCGATGGTTTTGGTGGCGGTGGTGGCGGCAGCGGTGGGACCCTGGTGGTGGTGGTGGTGGTGGTGGCGGTGCTGGTGGTGGTGTCCCACCGCCGGAGCTCACCTGGGACATTGAGCCGTCCACGCGGCCACCGGGCCTCCTCCTCCTCCTCCTCCTCCTCGCTGTGACCTCTAACCCTCACTAACCCCCTGCTGACCCCTTCCCTAACCCCACCCACCCACCCCCGGTCCCTCCCCGGTGATGCCACCGCGGTCCCCGGGTGGCCGTGACCGTGTCCTCTCCTGTCCCCAGGCAGCCTCTGGCGCTACGTCCGAGCCAGTGCCTCCTATACCCCCTACCTGCCTCCGCTCTGCGACCCCAAGGACAGCCACTGGCTGGTGGACGGCTGCTATGTTAACAATGTCCCAGGTCAGCACCTCCCCGAGAGACAGAGACACCAAAAAAAAAACCACTGAAAAACACCGAAAAACCACCAAAAAACATCAAAAACCACCAAAAAACCACCGAAAAACTCCAAAACACATCAAAAACCATCAAAAAAACGACCAAAAAACGACCAAAAAACCACCAAAAAACTCAAAAACCACCAAAAAACACCAAAAAACTCAAAAACACATCAAAAAACTCCAAAAAACTCCAAAACACATCAAAAAACACCAAAACACATCAAAGAACCACCAAAAAACAACAAAACACATCAAAACACATCAAAAAAATACCAAAAACCACCAAAAAACTCCAAAACCCATCAAAAAACACCAAAAAACACCAAAAAAACATCAAAAAACTCCAAAACACATCAAAAAATACCAAAAACCACCAAAAACCTCCAAAACACATCAAAAAACACCAAAAACCACCAAAAAAAACACCAAAAAACTCCAAAACACACCAAAACCCATCAAAAAACACTAAAAAACACCAAAAAAACCACTAAAAACCACCAAAAAAACCACCAAAACCACCAAAAAACACCAAAAAAACCCATCAAAAACATCCAGAAAACCACCGAAAACCACCAAAACCCACCAAAAACCTCCAAAAAACCACCGCAAACCACCGCAAACCACCAAAAAAAACCACCCAAAGCCACCAAAAAACCACCAAAGCCACCAAAAACCACCCAAAGCCACCAAAACACCACCAAAAACCACCAAAAAACCAACAGAAAAACACCAAAAACCACCAAAAAACCACCAAAAAACCACCGAAAACCTCCAAAAAAACCACCAAAAAACCACCAAAACCCACCAAAAACCCACCAAAGAACCCGCCAAACCCCACACCCAGAGCCTCCCCACCACCGCTTCAGGGCCTTGGGTCGGTCTCCAACACCCCACCACCACCACCACCACCACCACGGCGTCGCGCGGACGCGTCCCCGGCGCCGGGCCGACGCTGACGCCGTCTCTCCCGGTTCCGTTCCCCCCCCCCCGACCCCATCCCCGGTCCCGGTTCCGGCCGGCGCAGGCTCGCTCTGGCGCTACGTGCGCGCCAGCATGACCCTCTCGGGGTACCTGCCCCCTCTCTGCGACCCCAAGGACGGCAACCTCCTGATGGACGGGGGTTACATCAACAACCTGCCAGGCAAGTGGCA
>JAJNNQ010000353.1:0-75313 GCA_027886175.1 Phylloscopus collybita
AAAAAGGGAGAGAAAGCCTCAAAAAGGGGAAAAACCATAAAAAAGGGGGAAAAAACCCTAAAAAAGGGGAAAACGTAAAAAGGAAAAAAAAAAAAGAAACTAAAAAAGGGGGAAACTTAAGAAGGGAAAAACCTAAAAAATGGGGGAAAACCAAAAAAGGTGGGGAAAACCTGAAAAAGGGGAAATGTAAAAAAATGGGGAAAACCTAAAAAAACAGGGAAAACCAGAAAAAGGGGAAAAAACGTAAAAAAGGGAAAAAAAACCAAAAAAGGGGGGAACCCTAAAAAAGGAGGAAAAGCCTAAAAACGTGGAAAAACTTAAAAAAGGGGGGAAAAAAAAGGGGAAAAAATCTAAAAAGGGAAAAACCTAAAAAAGGGGGGAAACCTAAAAAATGAGAGGAAACCTAAAAAAGGTGGAAAAAACCTAAAAAAAGGGGAAAACCTAAAAAGGCGGAAAACTAAAAAGAGAAGAAAAAAATCTTAAAAGTGAGATAAACCTAAAAAACGGGGGTGGAACCTAAAAAACGGGGGTGGAACCTAAAAAATGGGGGAAAACTGAAAAAAAAGGAAAAACATAAAAAAAGGGGAAAAACCGAAAGAAGGGAGAAAAACCAAAAAAGAGAAAAAGAACTAAAAAAAAAAGAAAAACCCTAAAAAAAGGGAAAATAAACCCTAAAAAAGGGGGAAAACCTAAAAAAGGAAAAAATCTAAAAAGTGAGAAAAATGTAAAAAAGGGGGAAAACCAAAAAAAGGGGGGGGAAGCCTAAAAAGGGGGGGAAAACCTAAAAAAATGAAAAAACCTAAAAAAGGGGGAAAAAACAAAAAAGAAAAAAATCCTAATAAAGGGGGGAAACCTAAAATGGGGGAAAAAAGCTAAAAAAGGAGAGAAAACCTAAAAAAGGGGGAAAACGAAAAAAGGGGGGGGGAACCCTAAAAAAGGGAAAAAACCTTAAAAAGATGGAAAACCTAAAAAGGGGGAAAAACTTAAAAAAGGGGAAACCTGAAAAAGCGGGGAAACCTAAAAAAGGAGAGAAAAACCTAAAAAATGGGGGAAAACCAGAAAAAGGTGGAAAAAACCTAAAAAAGGGGAAAACCTAAAAATGGAGAAAACTAAAAAGGGAGAAAACCCTAAAAAAAGGGAAAAAACTTAAAAAGGGGGGGGGGGGAAGCTAAAAAAGGGGAAAACCCTAAAAAAGGGGGAAAAACAACAAAAAAGGGAAAACCTAAAAAAGGGAGAAAACCTAAAAGAGGAAAAAAACCTAAAAAGAGGGAAAAACCTAAAATAGGGGAGGAAACTTAAAAAAAGGGGGGAAAACCCTAAAAAAGGAAGAAAAAACTAAAAAAGGGAAAAACCCTAAAAAAGGGGGGAACCAAACAAAGGGGGGGAAAAACCTAAAAAAGAGAAAAAACCTTAAAAAGAGGGAAACTTAAAAAAGGGGGGAGAAAACCCTAAAAAACCGGGGAAAACCTAAAAAAGGGAAAATCTAAAACGAAAAAAAAATTTAAAAAGGGGAAAAAACTAAAAAGGGGGGAAAACATAAAAAAGGGGGAAATCCTAAAAAAAGGGGGAAAAAAACCCAAAAAAACCCAAAAAAAAAAAAAGGGAAGAAACACCTAAAAAATGAGGAAAAACCTAAAAAATGAGAGAAAGCCTAAAAAGAGAGAAAAACCCTAAAAAAAGGGGGGGAATCTAAAAAAGGGAAAAAACCCTCCCTAAAAATGGAAAAAACCTATAAAAGGGAAAGAAACTAAAAAACGGGGAAAACTTAAAAAGGGGAAAACCTAAAAAAGTGAGAAAAACAAAAAAGGGGAAAAAACCTAAAAAGGGGGAAAATCTAAAAAAGGGGGGGAAAAATAAAAGGAAAACCTAAAAAAGGGGGGAAACCTAAAAGAGGAAAAAACCCTAAAAAGGGGCAAAACCAGAAAAAGGGGAAAAAACCTAAAAAAGGGGAAACTTAAAAAAGGGGGGGGAACCCTAAAAAACCGGGGAAAACCTAAAAAGGGGGAAAATTAAAAAGGGAAAAAAATCTAAAAAAGTGAAAAAAAACTAAAAAAGTGAAAAAAAACTAAAAAAGGGGAAAAAAAACTAAAAAAAAACAAAAAAAAGGGAAAACCTAAAAAGGGGGAAAACCCAAAAAAGGGGGGAAAGAACTAAAAAAGGTGGAAAAACCCTAAAAAAAGGGAGATAAACCTAAAAAAGGAGAAAATCGTAAAAAAAAAAAAAAAAAAAAAAAAGAAGAAAGACCTAAAAAAAGGGGGAAAAGCTAAAAAGGGGGGAAAGTAAAAAGGGGAAAAATCGTAAAAAAGTGAAAAAAACTGAAAAAGGGGAAAAAAAACCCCAGAAAAGGGGGAAAAAAACCCAAAAAACCAAAAAAGGGAATAAATCCTAAAAAGGGGGAAAAATCTAAAAAAGGGGAAAAAAACAAAAAAAAAAGGAAAACCTAAAACAGGGAGGAAACCCTAAAAGAGGAAAAAAACCCGAAAAAAGGGAAAACACCTGAAAAAGAAGGAAAAACCTAAAAAAGGGGAAAAAAACCTAAAAAAAGAGAAAAAACCCAAAAAAGTCGGAAAACCTCAAAAAACGGGGGGAACCTAAACAGAGAAAAAACCTAAAAAATGGGAGATTTTTGGGGATTTTGGGGGAATTGGGGGGATTTTGGTGGATTTGGGGGGATTTGGGGGGATTTGGGAAGATTTTGGGGGACTTTGGGAGATTTGGGGGCATTTTAGGGGGATTTTTTTGGGGGATTTTGGGGGATTTTGGGGGGATTTTGGGGAATTTTGGGGGATTTGGGGGGAATTGGTCGGGATTTTGGGGGGATTTGGGGCGATTTGGGGGAATTTTTTGGAGGGATTTTGGGGTATTTTGGGGTATTTTGGGGGATTTGGGGGGCATTTTGGTGGGATTTTGGCGGATTTTGGGAGATTTCCCGGGAATTCTGTCCCGGTCTCTCCCGGGTTCCTCTGTCGCGTTTTCCCCCCCGGTTCCGCCAGGGGGCGCTGTCGTAGCGCGGCCCGGATCCATTCCCGGGGTGCGGGACCCGCCCCGGGATAAACCCGGGATTAACCCGGGATAGACCTGGCTGGGATAAAGTTGTCTGGATAAACCTGACCGAGGTAAACCCGGGATAAACCTGACCTGGGATAAATGTGGCTGCGGTAAACTTGGCTGGAATAAACCTGGGATAAACCTTACCTGGGATAAACCGGACCTGAGATAAACCTGCCTGGGATAAACCTGTACGGGATAAACCTGGGATAACCCTGACCTGGGATAAATCTGGATGCGGTAAACATGGCTGGAATAAACCCGGGATAAACCTGTCTGGAATAAACCTGACCTGGGACAAACCTGGCTGGGGTAAACCCAGGATAAACCTGACCTGGGATAAATTGGTCTGGATAAACCTGACTGAGGTAAACCCGGGGAAAACCTGACCTGGGATAAGCCTGGCTGGGATGAACCCGGGATAAAACTGACCTGGGATAAACCTGACCTGGGATAAACCTGCCTGGGATAAACCTGTATGGGATGAACCCGGGATAAACCTGACCTGGGATAAATCTGGCTGCGGTAAACTTGGCTGGAATAAACCCAGGATAAACCTGTCTGAGATAAATTGGTCTGGATAAACCTGACTGAGTTAAACCCGGGATAAACCTGACCTGGGATAAACCTGGCTGGGATAAGTCTGGGACAAACCTGGCAGGGGTAAACCTGGGATAAACTTGGCTGGGATAAACCTGCCTGGGATAAATTGGTCTGGATCAACCTGACTGAGTTAAACCCGGGATAAACCTGAGCAGGGATAAGCCTGGCTGGGATAAACCTGGGATAAACCTGGGATAAACCTGCCTGGGATAAAGTTGTCTGGATAAACCTGACTGAGGTAAACCCAGGATAAACCTGACCTGGGATAAACCTGTCTGGGATAAACCTGGGATAAAATGTGGCTCTGAGGGGACAGGAATGTGACCCTGTGGGGACAGGAATGTGACCCTGGAGGGGACAGGAATGTGACCTTGGAGGGACAGGAATGTGACCCTGGGGGACAGGAATGTGACCCTGAGGGGACAGGAATGTGACCCTGAGGGGACAGGAATGTGACCCTGAGGGGACAGGAATGTGACCTTGGGGGACCCAAATGTCACCCCAGAGGGGACAGGAATGTGACCTTGGAGGGGACAGGAATGTGACCCTGAGGGGACAGGAATGTGACCCTGGGGGACAGGAATGTGACCCCAGGGAGGGACGTGATGGAGGGGACAGAAACGCGGCCCTTGGACAGGAATGGGATGAGGGGACCCAAATGTCACCTCGGAGGGGACAGAAATGTGGCCCTGAGGGACACAAATGTGGCCTTGAGGGACACAAATGTGGCCTTGAGGGACCCAAATGTGGCCCTGGGGACCCAAATGTGGATAAAGTCTGGATAAACCTGACTGAGGTAAACCCAGGAAAAACCTGACCTGGGATAAACCTGACTGCGGTAAACTTGGCTGGAATAAACCCGGGATAAACCTGCCTGGGATAAACCTGCCTGGGATAAACCTGGCTGGGGTAAACCTGGCATGAACCTGACCTGGGATAAATTGGTCTGGATAAACCTGACCAAGGTAAACCTGGGATAAACCTGACCTGGGATAAACCTGACCGGGAAAAGCCTGACCAGGATAAACCCAGCTGGGATAAACCCGGCTGGGATAATCCTGGGATAAACCTGTCTGGGATAAATTGGTCTGGATAAACCTGACTGAGGTAAACCTGGGGAAAACCTGACCTGGGATAAGCCTGGCTGGGATGAACCCGGGATAAACCTGACCTGGGATAAACCTGACCTGGGATAAACCTGCCTGGGATAAACCTGTATGGGATGAACCCGGGATAAACCTGACCTGGGATAAATCTGGCTGCGGTAAACTTGGCTGGAATAAACCCAGGATAAACCTGTCTGAGATAAATTGGTCTGGATAAACCTGACTGAGGTAAACCCGGGATAAACCTGATCAGGAAAAAAACCTGACCTGGGATAATCCTGGGACAAACCTGGCTGGGATAAACCTGACCTGGGATAAACCTGACTGAGGTAAACTTGGCTGGAATAAACCCAGGACAAACCTGTCTGGGATAAACCTGGGATAAATTTGCCGGGGATAAACCTGGGATAAAATGTGACCTTGGAGGGACAGGAATGTGACCTTGGGGGGGACAGGAATGTGACCCTGAGGGACCCAAATGTGACCCCGAGGGGACCCAAATGTGACCCTGAGGGGACCCAAATGTGACCCTGGAGGACACAAATGTGACCCTGAGGGACCCAAATGTCACCTCAGAGGGGACCCAAATGTGACCCTGAGGGGACAGAAATGCGACCCTGGAGGGGACAGGAATGTGGCCCCAGGTAGGGACGTGATGGAGGGGACAAAAACGCGGCCCTTGGACAGGAATGGGACGGGGGACCCAAATGTCACCTCGGAGAGGACAGAAATGTGGCCCTGGGGGGGATGGGATGAGGGGACCCAAACGTGACCCTGGGGGACCCAAATGTGACCCAGGGGGACCCAAATGTGACCCTGAGGGACACAAATGTGACCCTGAGGGACCCAAATGTGACCCTGGGGGACCCAAATGTGTCACTGAGAAGGGACAGAAACGTGACCCTGGAAGGGACCCAAATGTGACCCTGAGGGAGCCAAATGTGGCCCTGGAGGGGACAGAAAGGTGACCCTTGGAAAGGATGGGATGAGGGGACTCAAATGTGACCCTGGGAAGGGACAGAAAAGTGACCCTGGAGGGGACTCAGTTGTGGCCTTGGGGGATCCAAACGTGTCCCTTGGAAGGGACAGAGACATGGCCCTGGAGGGGATGGGATGAGGGGACACAAATGTGACCCTGGGGGACAGAAATGTGACCCTGGGGAGGGACAGAAATGTGGCCCTTGAGGGAACAGGAGTGTGACCCTGAGGGGACAGGAGTGTGACCTTGGAGGGGACAGGAATGTGACCTTGGGGGACACAAATGTGACCCTGAGGGACCCAAATGTGACCCTGAGGGACACAAGTGTGACCCTGAGGGGACCCAAATGTGACCCTGGGGACACAAATGTGACCCTGAGGGACCCAAATGTGACCCTGGGGACCCAAATGTGACCCTGAGGGACCCAAATGTGGCCCTGAGGGACACAAATGTGACCTTTGAGGGGACCCAAATGTGACCCTGAGGGACCCAAAGGTGTCACTGAGAAGGGACAGAAACCTGACCCTGGGGGACCCAAATGTGACCCTGGGGGACCCAAATGTGGCCCTGAGGACCCAAATGTGACCCTGAGGGACCCAAATGTGACCCTGAGGGGACCCAAATGTGACCCTGAGGGGACCCAAATGTGACCCTGGGGGACACAAATGTGACCCTGGGGGACAGAAATGTGGCCCCTGGGGGACCCAAATGTGACCTTGGAGGGGACCCAAATGTGACCCTGGGGGACACAAATGTGACCCTGGGGGACAGAAATGTGGCCTTGAGGGACCCAAATGTGACCTTGGAGGGGACCCAAATGTGACCCTGGGGGACCCAAATGTGACCCTGGGGGACCCAAATGTGGCCCTGAGGGACCCAAATGTGGCCCTGGGGGACCCAAATGTGACCCTGGGGGGACCCAAATGTGACCCTGAGGGACACAAATGTGGCCCTGAGGGACCCAAATGTGACCTTGGGGGACCCAAATGTGACTCTGAGGGGACCCAAATGTGACCCTGGGGGACACAAATGTGACCCTGAGGGACACAAATGTGACCCTGGGGGACCCAAATGTGATCCTGGGGACACAAATGTGACCCTGGGGGACCCAAATGTGGCCCTGGGGGGACCCAAATGTGGCCCTGGAGGGGACAGAAAGGTGACCCTTGGAAAGGATGGGATGAGGGGACAGAAATGTGGCCCTGAGGGACCCAAACATGTCACTGGGGAGGGACAGAAATGTGACATTGGAGGGGACTCAAATGTGACCCTGGGGGGGACAGAAACGTGACCCTCGGGGACCCAAACGTGGCCCTGGGGGACCCAAATGTGTCACTGGGGAAGGACCCAAATGTGACCCTGGGAAGGGACAGAAACGTGACCCTGGAGGGGACTCAGTTGTGGCCTTGGGGGATCCAAACGTGTCCCTTGGAAGGGACAGAGACATGGCCCTGGAGGGGATGGGATGAGGGGACACAAATGTGACCCTGGGGGACAAAATTGTGGCCCTGGGGAGGGACAGAAATGTGGCCCTTGAGGGGACAGGAGTGTGACCCTGAGGGGACAGGAATGTGACCTTGGAGGGGACCCAAATGTGACCCTGGGGGACCCAAATGTGACCCTGGGGGACCCAAATGTGGCCCTGAGGGGCCCAAATGTGACCCTGGGGGACCCAAATGTGACCCTGAGGGGACAGGAATGTGACCTTGGAGGGGACCCAAATGTGACCCTGAGGGGCCCAAATGTGACCCTGGGGGACCCAAATGTGGCCCTGAGGGGACAGGAATGTGACCCTGGGGGACCCAAATGTGGCCCTGGGGACACAAATGTGACCCTGAGGGGACAGGAATGTGACCTTGGGGGGGACAGGAATGTGACCCTGGGGGGGACCAAAGTGTGGCTCTGGGAGACCCAAATGTGTCACTGAGAAGGGACAGAAATCTGACCCTGGAGGGGACCCAAATGTGGCCCTGAGGGACCCAAATGTGACCGTGAGGGGACCCAAATGTGACCCTGGGGGACACAAATGTGACCGTGAGGGGACCCAAACGTGACCATGGGGGACCAAAATGTGGCCCTGGGGACCCAAATGTGACCCTGGGGGACCCAAATGTGACCCTGGGGACACAAATGTGACCCTGGGGGACCCAAATGTGTCACTGAGAAGGGACAGAAACGTGACCCTGGAGGGGACCCAAATGTGACCCTGGGGGACCCAAATGTGACCCTGAGGGGACCCAAATGTGGCCCTGGGGACCCAAATGTGACCCTGAGGGGACCCAAATGTGGCCCTGGGGGACCCAAATGTGACCCTGGGGGACCCAAATGTGACACTGGGGGGACCCAAATGTGACCCTGAGGGACACAAATGTGACCCTGAAGGGACACAAATGTGACCCTGGGGGACTCAAATGTGACCCTGGGGGACACAAATGTGACCCTGAGGGACCCAAATGTGACCTTGGAGGGGACAGGAATGTGACCTTGGAGGGGACAGGAATGTGACCCTGGAGGGGACAGGAATGTGACCCTGGAGGGGACAGGAATGTGGCCTCAGGGAGGGACGTGATGGAGGGGACAGAAACGAGGTCCTTGGACAGGAATGGGATGAGGGGACCCAAATGTCACCTCGGAGGGGACAGAAATGTGGCCCTGAGGGACACAAATGTGACCCTGGGGACGCAAATGTGACCCTGGGGGACCCAAACGTGGCCGTGGGTACCCAAATGTGACCCTGAGGGGACCCAAATGTGACCCTGAGGGACACAAATGCGGCCCTGGGGACCCAAAAGTGACCCTGGGGCACCCAAATGTAGCCCTGGGGGGACACAAATGTGACCCTGAGGGACCCAAATATGACCCTGAGGGGACCCAAATGTGACCCTGAGGGGACCCAAATGTGACCCTGAGGGACCCAAATGTGACCCTGGGGGACCCAAATGTGACCTTGGGGGGACCCAAATGTGACCCTGGGGGACCCAAATGTGGCCCTGGGGACGCAAATGTGACCCTGGGGGACCCAAATGTGACCCTGAGGCACCCAAATGTGGCCCTGAGGGACCCAAATGTGACCCTGAGGGACCGAAATGTGACCCTGGAGGACCCAAATGTGGCCCTGGGGGACCCAAATGTGACCCTGGGGGACCCAAATGTGACCCTGAGGGACCCAAATGTGGCCCTGGGGGACCCAAATGTGACCCTGGGGGACCCAAATGTGGCCCTGGGGACGCAAATGTGACCCTGGGGGACCCAAATGTGACCCTGAGGCACCCAAATGTGGCCCTGAGGGACCCAAATGTGACCCTGAGGGACCCAAATGTGGCCCTGGAGGGGACAGAAAGGTGACCCTTGGAAAGGATGGGATGAGGGGACAGAAATGTGGCCCTGGGGGACCCAAACATGTCACTGGGGAGGGACAGAAATGTGACATTGGAGGGGACTCAAATGTGACCCTGGAGGGGACAGAAACGTGACCCTCGGGGACCCAAACATGGCCCTGGGGGACCCAAATGTGACCCTGGGGGACCCAAATGTGACCCTGGGGAGGGACAGAAACGTGACCCTGGAGGGGATAGGATGAGGGGACACAAATGTGACCCTGGGGGACAAATTTGTGGCCCTGGGGAGGGACAGAAATGTGGCCCTTGAGGGGACAGGAGTGTGACCCGGAGGGGACAGGAATGTGACCCTGGGGGACCCAAATGTGACCTTGGGGGGACCCAAATGTGGCCCTGAGGGACCCAAATGTGACCCTGGGGGACCCAAATGTGACCCTGGGGACCCAAATGTGACCCTGAGGGACCCAAATGTGGCCCTGGGGGACACAAATGTGACCCTGAGGGGACCCAAATGTGACCCTGAGGGACCCAAATGTGACTCTGAGGGGACCCAAATGTGGCCCTGGGGGACCCAAATGTGACTCTGAGGGGACCCAAATGTGACCCTGGGGGACCCAAATGTGACCCTGAGGGACCCAAATGTGACCCTGGGGGACACAAATGTGACCCTGAGGGGACCCAAATGTGACCCTGAGGGACCCAAATGTGACCCTGAGAGACCCAAATGTGACCCTGAGGGACCCAAATGTGACTCTGAGGGGACCCAAATGTGACCCTGGGGGACCCAAATGTGGCCCTGGGGACCCAAATGTGGCCTTGAGGGGACCCAAATGTGACCCTGGGGACCCAAATGTGACCCTGAGAGCCCCAATTGTGACCCTGAGAGACCCAAATGTGGCCCTGGGGGACACAAATGTGACCCTGGGGGACCCAAATGTGGCCCTGGGGGGACCCAAATGTGACCCTGGGGACCCAAATGTGACCTTGGAGGGGACCCAAATGTGACCCTGAGGGGACACAAATGTGACCCTGGGGGACCCAAATGTGACCCTGAGGGGACCCAAATGTGACCCTGAGGGACCCAAATGTGACCCTGAGGGGACCCAAATGTGACCTTGGAGGGGACAGGAATGTGACCTTGGAGGGGACAGGAATGTGACCCTGGAGGGGACAGGAATGTGGCCTCAGGGAGGGACGTGATGGAGGGGACAGAAACGAGGTCCTTGGACAGGAATGGGATGAGGGGACCCAAATGTCACCTCGGAGGGGACAGAAATGTGGCCCTGAGTGACACAAATGTGACCCTGGGGACGAAAATGTGACCCTGGGGGACCCAAACATGGCAGTGGGGACCCAAATGTGACCCTGAGGGGACCCAAATGTGACCCTGAGGGGACACAAATGTGACCCTGGGGGACCCAAATGTGGCCCTGGGGACCCAAATGTGACCCTGGGGGACCCAAATGTGACCCTGAGGGACCCAAATGTGGCCCTGAGGGACCCAAATGTGACCCTGAGGGGACACAAATGTGACCCTGAGGGACCCAAATGTGGCCCTGAGGGACCCAAATGTGGCCCTGAGGGGACCCAAATGTGACCTTGGAGGGGACCCAAATGTGACCCTGAGGGACACAAATGTGACCCTGAGGGACCCAAATGTGACCCTGGGGGACCCAAATGTGACCCTGGGGGACACAAATGTGACCCTGGGGGACCCAAATGTGACCCTGAGGGGACCCAAATGTGACCCTGAGGGACACAAATGTGACCCTGAGGGGACACAAATGTGGCCCTGGGGACACAAATGTGACCCTGAGGGACCCAAATGTGACCTCAAGGGACCCAAACGTGGCCCCTGAGGACCCAAATGTGACCCTGGGGGACCCAAATGTGACCCTGAGGGGACCCAAACGTGACCCTGAGGGACCCAAATGTGACCCTGGGGGACCCAAAGGTGTCACTGAGAAGGGACAGGAAGGTGACCTGTCCCCACATCCATGGAAACACCGGGAATCCGGGACGCCGGTGACCCCCAGGGAGGGGACCCGGGGACATCCAGAGCCTCGGGCTCAGGAGGATCCGTGTCCCCCCGGGAATGTCCCCCGTGCCACCCCGGCCGTCCCCAATGGAGGCACCGGGGCCGGGATTGGGATGGGAGGTGGAAAACGAGGACAACGAATCCCGGCTTTCCCCTTTCCCAGCCTCTTCTCCCGCTTTTCTTCTCCTCGAGGGAAAATTCAAATATTTGATCAGGAATGTTTAAAAACAACAACAACAACAAAAAAATTCCCAATGACCAAAAAAATCCCCTTTTTGTCCCAAACCAGCCCTGATTCTCCTTTCATTTTTTTTTTCTCCCCCCCGCTGTGATCCCTCAATTTTCCCTTTTTTTCCCCATTTTCCCGCCCCCTTTCCTGCCGGGATAACGACCTTTCCTCCCGAGATGAGTTTCCCTCCCGGCAGGAATTTTCAGTCGCTCCGCTGGATCAGGAACATTTGGGGGAAAACCCAAACGCTTTGTGAGGGGGAAAAATTCCGGCTCAGGGGCCCGGAATTCCCTCGGGAATCTGCCCGGAGGCTGCTCCGCTCCCACCCTGTCCCTGGAGCTGCCAGGGGGAAAGCTCAAATCCCAAAGGATCGGGATCCACCTTTCCCAGATCCCGAGGGAAGAATTCCAAGATCCCAAAGGATCGGGATCCACCTTTCCCAGATCCTGAGGGAAGAATCCCAAGATCCCGAAGGATCAGGATCCTCTTTTCCCAGATCCCAAGGGAAGAATTCCAAGATCCCACGGGATCGGGATCCCCCTTTCCCTGATCCCGAAGAAAGGACTGGAAGTGAAGCCAAGATCCCAAAGGATCGGGATCCTCCTTCCCCAGATCCCAAGGGAAGAATCCCAAGATCCCAAAGGATCGGGATCCACCTTTCCCAGATCCCAAGGGAAGAATCCCAAGATCCCACGGGATCGGGATCCTCCTTTCCCAGATCCAGACTGGAGGTGATGCTGAGATCCCACGGGATTGGCATCCTCCTTTCCCAGATCCCGAGGGAAGGACTGGAAGGAAAACTGAGATCCCACGGGATCGGGATCCTCCTTTCCCTGATCCCAAAGAAAGGACTGGAAACAAAGCTGAGATCCCAGAGGATCGGGATTCTCCTTCCCCAGATCCCAAGGGAAGGACTGGAGGCGATGTCGAGATCCCATGGGATCGGGATCCTCCTTTCCCAGCTCCAAAGGGAAGAATCCCAAGATCCCAAGGGATCGGGATCCTCCTTTCCCTGATCCCGAAGAAAGGACTGGAGGCAATGCCAAGATCCCACGGGATTGGCATCCTCCTTCCCCAGATCCAAGGGAAGGACTGGAAGGAAAACTGAGATCCCAAAGGATCGGGATCCTCCTTTCCGAGATCCCAAGGGAAGAATCCCAAGATCCCACAGGATCAGGATCCTCTTTTCCCAGATCCCAAGGGAAGAATTCCAAGATCCCACGGGATCGGGATCCCCCTTTCCCTGATCCCGAAGAAAGGACTGGAAGTGAAGCCGAGATCCCAAAGGATCGGGATCCACCTTTCCCAGATCCCAAGGGAAGAATCCCAAAATCCCACGGGATCGGGATCCTCCTTCCCCAATCCCGAGGGAAGAACTGCAGGTGATGCTGAGATCCCATGGGATCGGGATCCTCCTTTCCCAGATCCCGAGGGAAGGACTGGAAGCAAAGCCAAGATTCCAAAGGATCGGGATCGTCCTTTCCCAATCCCGAAGAAAGGACTGGAAACGAATCCAGGATCCCAGAGGATCGAGATCCCCCTTTCCCTGATCCCGAAGAAAGGACTGGAAGTGAAGCCGAGATCCCAAAGGATGGGGATCCTCCTTCCCCAATCCCGAGGGAAGGACTGGAAGGAAAACTGAGATCCCAAAGGATCGGGATCCTCCTTCCCCAATCCCAAGGGAAGTATCCCAAGATCCCACGGGATCGGGATCCTCCTTTCCCAGATCCCAAGGGAAGAATCCCAAGATCCCACAGGATCGGGATCCACCTTCCCAGATCCCAAGGGAAGAATCCCAAGATCCCAAAGGTTGGGGATCCTCCTTTCCCAGCCCCTCCTCCCTCTCCCCGGGGCAGATCCCGGACGCTGCCGAGAATTCCAAGAATCCTTTATTTCCCTCTCCGAGGAGCCGAGCCCCGGCGGGACGGGGTCGGCTTTGGCATGAGAGCCCCAGGAGCCCTTCCCGGGCCAGGGAGACTCCGGAATTCCTCCCCCGGAATCGTCGGGAAGCGGCTCCGACGGACGGACCTTTCCGGAATTCCGCCGTCGGCGAGGGACCCCCTCCGGAATCCGAGGCGTGAGCGGCTGGAGGATGGGAAATCCGTGGAATTTTTTTCCCCCCTCTCTGGAAAGGTGACAAAAACGTCCCCAAAAGTGTCCTCCCCATCCCAACCCTGGGGGGAAAATCCCGTCCTGGAATGGCGGGAAAGGGAAAAAGTTGGGAAGTTTTCGCTTCCCTGTTGGGGGAACCAAAAAAAACCTCCCTGAGGGGAACAATTCCATCCCTGGAGCTTTGGGAAGGATGGGAATGGGGATCTCATGGGAAAAAAAATCCCAAAATTCCTCCCTGAGGGAAAAATCTCATCCCTGGAGCTTTGGAGAGAATGGGAATGGGGATCCCAGGGGAAAATGTCCTGGATTATCCCCAAAATTCCTCCCTGGGGGAACAATTCCATCCCTGGAGCTTTGGGAAGGATGGGAATGGGGATCTCATGGGAAAAAAAATCCCAAAATTCCTCCCTGAGGGAAAAATCCCATCCCTGGAGCTTTGGAGAGAATGGGAATGGGGATCCCAGGGGAAAATATCCCCAAATTCCTCTCTGAGGGGAACAATTCCATCCCTGGATCCTGGGAGAGGGTGGGAATGGGGATCCCAGGGGAAAATATCCCCAAATTCCTCCCTGAGGGGAACAATTCCATCCCTGGATCCTGGGAGAGGGTGGGAATGGGGATCCCAGGGGAAAAAAATCCCAAACTGTCCCCAAAACGCCTTCCCAGGAAGAACAATTCCATCCCCAGAGGTTTGGAGATAATGGGAATGAGGATCCCATGGGAAAACATCCCAAAATTCCTTCCTAAGGGGAACAATCCCATCCCTGGATCCTGGGAGAGGGTGGGAATGGGGATCTCATGGGAAAATATCCCAAAATTCCTCCCTGAGGGGAACAATCCCATCCCTGGAGCCTCAGGGAGGATGGGAATGGGGATCCCAGGTGAAAATATCCCAGAAAAAACCTCCCTGAGGGAACAATCCCATCCCTGGATCCTGGGAGAGGATGGGAATGGGGATCCCATGGGAAAAAAAATCCCGGATTATCCCCAAAAAAACTCCCTGAGGGAAAAATCCCATCTCTTTAGCCTCGGGGAAGCTGGGAATGGGGATCCCATGGGGAAAACATCCCAAAATTCCTCCCTGAGGGAAACAATTCCACTCCTGGAGTCCCGGTGAGGAGGGAAATGGGGATCCCAGGGGAAAATATCCCAGAAAAACCTCCCTGAGGGGAACAATTCCATCCCTGGAGCTTTGGAGAGAATGGGAATGAGGATCCCATGGGAAAATATCCCCAAACTGTCCCCCCCAAAAAAAACCTCCCTGAGGAGAGCAATTCCATCCCTGGAGCCCTGGGGAGGAGGGAAATGGAGATCCCATGGGAAAATATGCAACAAAAACCTCCCTGAGGGAACAATTCCATCCCTGGAGCTTTGGAGATAATGGGAATGGGGATCCCAGGGGAAAATGTCCTGGATTATCCCCAAAATTCCTCCCTGGGGGAACAATTCCACTCCTGGAGCCCTGGTGAGGATGGGAATGGGGATCCCATGGGAAAATATCCCAAAAAAACCTCCCTGAGGGAAATGATCCCATCCCTGGAGCTTTGGAGATAATGGGAATGGGGATCCCATGGGAAAATATCCCAAAAAAAAACTCCTTGAGGGGAACAATTCCATCCCTGGAGCCTCAGTGAAGATGGGAATGGGGATCCCATGGGATAATATCCCCAAACTGTCCCCAAAACGCCTTCCCAGGAAGAACAATTCCATCCCCAGAGGTTTGGAGATAATGGGAATGAGGATCCCATGGGAAAACATCCTGGATTATCCCAAAATTCCTTCCTGAGGGGAACAATCCCATCCCTGGATCCTGGGAGAGGGTGGGAATGGGGATCTCATGGGAAAATATCCCAAAATTCCTCCCTGAGGGGAACAATTCCACTCCTGGAGCTTTGGGAATAATGGCGATGGGGATCCCAGGGGAAAATATCCCAAAAAAACCTCCCTGAGGGGAACAATCCCATCCCAAGAGCTTTGGGGATAATGGGAATGAGGATCCCATGGGAAAACGTCCCGGATTATCCCAAAAAGCCTCCCTGAGGGGAACAATTCCATCCCTGGAGCTTTGGGAAGGATGGGAATGGGGATCTCATGGGAAAAAAAATCCCAAAATTCCTCCCTGAGGGAAAAATCCCATCCCTGGAGCTTTGGAGAGAATGGGAATGGGGATCCCATGGGAAAAAAAATCCCGGATTATCCCCAAAAAAGCCTCCCTGAGGGGAACAATCCCATCCCTGGATCCTGGGAGAGGATGGGAATGATGATCCCATGGGAAAACATCCCCAAACTGTCCCCAAAACACCTTCCCAAACATCCCAGAATTCCTCCCTGAGGGGAACAATCCCATCCCTGGATCCTGGGAGAGGATGGGAATGGGGATCCCTGGGGAAAACACCCAAAAAAAACTCCCTGAGGGAAATGATCCCATCCCCAGAGCCTCAGGGAGGATGGGAATGGGGATCCCAGGGGAAAAAAATCCCAAACTGTCCCCAAAACGCCTTCCCAGGAAGAACAATTCCATCCCCAGAGGTTTGGAGAGAATGGGAATGAGGATCCCAGGGGAAAACATCCTTGATTATCCCAAAAAAACCTCCCTGAGGGAAATGATCCCATCCCTGGAGCCTTGGAGAAGATGGGAATGGGGAAATATCCCGGATTATCCCCAAAAAAACTCCCTGAGGGAAAATCCCATCCCTCGAGTCTCGGGAAAGCTGGGAATGGGGATCCCATGGGGAAAACATCCCAAAATTCCTCCCTGAGGGGAAAAATTCCATCCCTGGAGCCCTGGGGAGGAAGGAAATGGAGATCCCAGGGGAAAACATCCCGAACTCTCCCCAAAAAAACCTCCCTGAGGGGACAATCCCATCCTGGAGCTTTGGAGATAATGGGAATGGGGATCCCAGTGGAAATTATCCCAAAATTCCTCCCTGAGGGGAACAATTCCAATCCTGGAGCCTCAGTGAAGATGGGAATGGGGATCCCATGGGATAATATCCCCAAACTGTCCCCAAAACGCCTCCCCAGGAGGAACAATTCCATCCTTGAAGCCTCAGGGAGGATGGGAATGGGGATCCCATGGGAAAATATCCCAGAAAAAACCTCCCTGAGGGGAACAATCCCATCCCTGGAGCCTGGGAGATAATGGGAATGGGGATCCCAGGGGAAAAAATCCCAAACTGTCCCCAAAACGCCTTCCCAGGAAGAGCAATTCCATCCCCAGAGGTTTGGAGAGAATGGGAATGAGGATCCCAGGGGGAAACATCCCAAAAAAAGCCTCCCTGAGGGAACAATTCCATCCCTGGAGCTTTGGAGATAATGGGAATGGGAATCCTATGGGAAAATGTCCCAAAATTCCTCCCTGAGGGGAACAATCCCATCCCAAGAGCTTTGGGGATAATGGGAATGAGGATCCCATGGGAAAACGTCCCAGATTATCCCAAAAAAACCTCCCTGAGGGGAACAATCCTGTCCCTGGAGCCCTGGGGAGGATGGGAATGGGGATCCCAGGGGAAAAATATCCCAAAATTCCTCCCTGAGGGAAATGATCCCATCCCTGGATCCTGGGAGAGGATGGGAATGGGGATCCCAGGGGAAAATATCCCGGATTATCCCCAAAAAAACTCCCTGAGGGAAAATCCCATCCCTCGAGTCTCGGGGAAGCTGGGAATGGGGATCCCATAGGGAAAACATCCCAAAATTCCTCCCTGAGGGAAACAATTCCACTCCTGGAGTCCTGGTGAGGATGGGAATGGGGATCCCAGGGGAAAATATCCCAGAAAAAACCTCCCTGAGGGGAACAATTCCATCCCTGGAGCTTTGGAGAGAATGGGAATGAGGATCCCATGGGAAAATATCCCCAAACTGTCCCCAAAAAAAAAACCTCCCTGAGGAGAGCAATTCCATCCCTGGAGCCCTGGGGAGGAGGGAAATGGAGATCCCAGGGGAAAATATCCCAAAACACCTCCCTGAGGGAACAATTCCAATCCTGGAGCCTCGGAGAGGATGGGAATGGAGATCCCATGGGAAAACATCCCAAAATTCCTCCCTGAGGGAACAATCCCATCCCTGGATCCTGGGAGAGGATGGGAATGGGGATCCCAGGGGAAAACATTCCAAAAAAAACCTCCCTGAGGGAACAATTCCATCCCTGGAGCTTTGGAGATAATGGGAATGGGAATCCTATGGGAAAACATCCCAAAATTCCTCCCAGAGGGAAACAATTCCACTCCTGGAGTCCTGGTGAGGAGGGAAATGGAGATCCCATGGGGAAAATATCCCAGAAAAACCTCCCTGAGGGGAACAATCCATCCCTGGAGCTTTGGAGAGAATGGGAATGGGGATCCCAGGGGAAAATATCCCAAAATTCCTCCCTGAGGGAAATGATCCCATCCCTGGAGCTTTGGAAATAATGGGAATGGGGATCCCAGGGGAAAAAAACCCCAAAATTCCTCCCTGAGGTAACAATTCCAATCCTGGAGCCTCGGGGAGGATGGAGATGGGGGATCCTGGGGAAAAACATCCCAAAAAAACCTCCCTGAGGGAAACAATCCCATCCCTGGAGCTTTGGAGAGGATGGGAATGGGAATCCCAGTGGAAATTATCCCAAAATTCCTCCCTGAGGGGAACAATCCCATCCCTGGAGCCTTGGGAATAATGGGAATGGGGATCCCATGGGAAAAAAATTCCCGGATTATCCCCAAAAAAACTCCCTGAGGGAAAAATCCCATCTCTTGAGCCTCGGGGAAGATGGGAATGGGGATCCCATGGGGAAATTATCCCAAAATTCCTCCCTGAGGGGAACAATCCCATCCCTGGAGCCTTGGGAATAATGGAAACGGAGATCCCATGGGAAAAAAAATCCCAAACTCTCCCCAAAACGCCTTCCCAGGAGGAACAGCCCCATCCCCGGACCCTCATCCAGGGGAATCCCGTGGGATCACCCCCAGCTTCCCCCGTGGATGATTCCCGTGGAATCCCCAGCCCTTCCCTGCCCACCAAGGGTTCAGAGATTCCCAGATCCCGGCGCCTCCGTGACTCCCCGGCCGCTTTTCCCTGGAAAAGCCGCGGCTAAGCCCCTCTTAGCCTGGTTTCCCCTGCCCGCGGGGGTCCCTCTGCGCTTCCCGGGGAATTCCCGAGGCAGGAATGAGCGGCTGTCCCCACCGCCACCAAATCCCCATGGATCCAGAGGCTCTCCCCAGTTCCACATTTTTCCAGGAGTTGGGTTGTTTAGGTTTTTTTTGGGTTTTTTTTTTTGGTGTGTGTGTGTGGTTTGGTTTTGGTTTTGTGGGTTTTTTTTTGTTTGGTTTTTTTTTTTTTTTTTTGGTTTGGTTTTTTTTTTTTTGGTTTTTTTTTGTTTTGTTTTGTTTTCTTTTGGTTTGGTTTTGTGGTTTTTTTTGGGTTTTTCTTGGGTTTTTTTTTGGTTTTTTTTTGTGTGGGGGTTTTTTTTTGTGGTTTTTTTGTGGTTTTTTGGTGGGTTTTTTTGTGGTTTTTTATTTGTTTTGCTTTGGTTTTTTGTTTGGTTTTTTTGTGTTTTGTTTTGGTTTTTGTTTGTTTTGTTTTTTGTTTTTGGTTCTTTGTTTTCGTTTCTTTGTTTTTTGTTCTTCGGGTTTTTTTTTTTGTTGTTGTTTTTGTGGTTTTTTTTGTTGTTTGTTTGTTTGTTTTGTTTTTTTGTTTTTTTGTTCCCCACCCCATCCCCCCGTGAAATTAAAATCCAAGAGAGAGGGGACTTTTTAAATAAAAAAAAAAATCCAAAAAAAAAAAATCCCCCCCCCCCAAAAAAAAAATCCATTTCCCCCCCAAACCCAACCAGGACAGCCCCGCTCCGGCCTCATCCCGGAGTCCATCCGTCCATCCGTCCATCCGTCCATCCCTTCCTCCTCCAGGAAGGGATCCAGGGTGGGTGGGCTACACGGAGCTGCGTCTCTTGTCCAAACCCGGGATCCAGGAAGGGATCCAGGAAGGGATCCAGGGTGGGTGGGCTACACGGAGCTGCGTCTCTTGTCCAAACCCGGGATCCAGGAAGGGATCCAGGAAGGGATCCAGGGTGGGTGGGCTACACGGAGCTGCGTCTCTTGTCCAATCCCAGGATCCAGGAAGGGATCCAGGCTGGGTGGGCTACACGGAGCTGCGTCTCTTGTCCAATCCCGGGATCCAGGAAGGGATCCAGGAAGGGATCCAGGAAGGGATCCAGGGTGGGTGGGCTACATGGAGCTCTGTCTCTTGTCCAATCCCGGGATCCAGGAAGGGATCCAGGAAGGGATCCAGGGTGGGTGGGCTACATGGAGCTCTGTCTCTTGTCCAATCCTGGGATCCAGGAAGGGATCCAGGAAGGGATCCAGGGTGGGTGGGCTACACGGAGCTGCGTCTCTTGTCCAATCCTGGGATCCAGGAAGGGATCCAGGAAGGGATCCAGGCTGGGTGGGCTACACGGAGCTGCATCTCTTGTCCAAACCCGGGATCCAGGAAGGGATCCAGGAAGGGATCCAGGGTGGGTGGGCTACACGGAGCAGCGTCTCTTGTCCAAACCCGGGATCCAGGAAGGGATCCAGGAAGGGATCCAGGGTGGGTGGGCTACATGGAGCTGCGTCTCTTGTCCAATCCCGGGATCCAGGAAGGGATCCAGGAAGGGATCCAGGCTGGGTGGGCTACACGGAGCTGCGTCTCTTGTCCAATCCCGGGATCCAGGAAGGGATCCAGGGTGGGTGGGCTACACGGAGCTCCGTCTCTTGTCCAATCCCGGGATCCAGGAAGGGATCCAGGAAGGGATCCAGGAAGGGTGGGCTACACGGAGCTGCATCTCTTGGCCAAACCCGGGATCCAGGAAGGGATCCAGGGGTGCTGGGTGGGCTACACGGAGCTGCGTCTCTTGTCCAAACCCGGGATCCAGGAAGGGATCCAGGAAGGGATCCAGGAAGGGATCCAGGAAGGGATCCAGGGTGGGTGGGCTACACAGAGCTGCGACTCTTGTCCAATCCCGGGATCCAGGAAGGGATCCAGGAAGGGATCCAGGGTGGGTGGGCTACACGGAGCTGCGTCTCTTGGCCAATCCTGGGATCCAGGAAGGGATCCAGGGTGGGTGGGCTACACGGAGCTGCGTCTCTTGTCCAATCCTGGGATCCAGGAAGGGATCCAGGAAGGGATCCAGGAAGGGATCCAGGGTGGGTGGGCTACATGGAGCTGCGTCTCTTGTCCAAACCCGGGATCCAGGAAGGGATCCAGGAAGGGATCCAGGGGCCCGTGGGTGGGTGCGCTACACGGAGCTCCGTCTCTTGTCCAAACCCGGGATCCAGGAAGGGATCCAGGCTGGGTGGGCTACACGGAGCTGCGTCTCTTGGCCAATCCCAGGATCCAGGAAGGGATCCAGGAAGGGATCCAGGAAGGGATCCAGGGGCCCGTGGGTGGGTGGGCTACACGGAGCTGCGTCTCTTGTCCAATCCCGGGATCCAGGAAGGGATCCAGGAAGGGATCCAGGGGCCCGTGGGCTACACGGAGCTCCATCTCTTGTCCAATCCTGGGATCCAGGAAGGGATCCAGGAAGGGATCCAGGAAGGGATCCAGGAAGGGATCCAGGGGCCCGTGGGCTACACGGAGCTCCGTCTCTTGTCCAAACCCGGGAACGCCGCCAGGCTCTGCAGCCCGGTGGAGACGGAGCTGACGGCCGAGGGCCTCCAGCGGCAGGAGCAGCGCTGCCTCCTCCTCCTCTCCGGCGTCTCCCCGCCGCATCCCCCGGCCGGCGAGGAGCGGCTGCGCCCCACGCCCGTGTCCGAGCTGCTGGAATCCCTGGCGATGATCATGGGGATGGAATACTGCAGCTTCTCCCGGCTCTTGTACCACAGGCACGAGCAGACCGACTGGAAGTGCAGCACCTCGGCGTAGACGTTCCGGAAGCCGCCCTCGGGCGGCCCGGCGGCCGTCACCCCGCCGCTGGCCGCGGTGGTGGCCGCGGTGACCTCGGGGATGGCGGTCGCCACCGCCGCCCCTCGTCCCAGCAGCGCTCTCTGCTCGGCGTCTCGCCGCTCGTCCTCGGCGTTCATGGTCATGAAGCGCAGCACCACCAGGTTGAGGAAGGCGCCGATGACCGTCAGGCCGGCCAGGATGTAGACGAAGCTGAAGGCCACGTACTGCGGCTGCGTCTGCAGCGCCTGGTCCTTCTGCAGCGCCACGTAGTCGCCGAAGCCGATGGTGGTCAGCGTGATGAAGCAGTAGTAGTAGGCCTGGAAGAAGCTCCAGTTCTCGTAGTGGGAGAAGGCGGCCGCCCCCAGGCAGAGGGTGCCGACGCAGGAGACGAAGCCGATGGTCACCATGTTGGCCATCGACACCTCCGGCCGCCGCATGCCCAGCCGCCGCTTCAGGCGCCGCAGCAGCGAGCGCACCAGGGTGTTGATGCGCTCGCCCAGGCTCTGGAACATCACCAGGGTCAGCGGGATGCCCAGCAGGGCGTAGAGCATGCAGAAAACCTTCCCGCCGTCCGTGCTGGGCGCCGCGTGCCCGTAGCCTGCCGGGAAGGAGAGATAACGGGATGGGATCGGTGATTCCCGGTGGGAATTTGGGGGAATTTGGGGTCCCGAGGTGGGGTTGGGGTTGGGGTTGGGGTTGGGGTGGGGTGGTTGAAGCTCGTCCCGGTCCAACCCCGACGCTTCCCACCCTCCCAGGGTGCTCCAACCTCGCCTTGGGCGCTCCCAAGGGATTCGCTGGGAATTCCAGCCCGGCCTTGGGAATTCCTTCCCAGGATCCCACCCCCAGCTCCTCCTTCCCGGTGGGAATTCCAGCCCCTGGCTCCCGTTATCCCTCCAGCCCTTTTCCCAAATCCCGGCTCTCCTGGAGCTCCCAGCATTCCCTGGATCCATTCCCTGATCCAGCTGCGCATTCCCAGCTCTCCTGGGATTGGATCCAGCCCCATCCCAGCTCCTCTCCGGGAAGGAATTTCGGGAATTCCCTGGGAATTGGGGACTCCAGGAAGGGTCTCCCTTCCCTTTTCCCACCCCTGAATTCCATAAAAACCCCTCGGGATGGATCCTGAGCCTCCTGGATCCCAGACTCCCAGAATGGTGAGCATCCCCTGAGTAACACCTGACAGCATCACCTGAGTAACACCTGAGATCATCCCTTGAGCATCCCTTGAGTAACACCTGAGAGCATCCCCTGAGCATCCCCTGAGTAACACCTGAGATCATCCCTTGAGCATCCCTTGAGTAACACCTGAGAGCATCACCTGAGTAACACCTGAGAGCATCTCCTGAGCATCCCCTGAGCATCCCCTGAGCATCTCCTGAGTATCTTCTGAGCATCCCCTGAGCATCCCCTGAGCATCTCCTGAGTATCCTCTGAGCATCCCCTGAGCATCCCCTGAGCATCTCCTGAGTATCTTCTGAGCATCCCCTGAGCATCCCCTGAGCATCCCCTGAGCATCTCCTGAGCATCCCCTGAGCATCTCCTGAGCATCTCCTGAGTATCCTCTGAGCATCCCCTGAGCATCCTCTGAGCATCTCCTGAGCATCCCCTGAGCATCCTCTGAGCATCCTCTGAGCATCCTCTGAGCATCCCCTGAGCATCTCCTGAGTATCCTCTGAGCATCTCCTGAGCATCCTCTGAGCATCCTCTGAGCATCCCCTGAGCATCCTCTGAGCATCCCCTGAGCATCCCCTGAGCATCTCCTGAGCATCCCCTGAGCATCCCCTGAGCATCTCCTGAGTATCCTCTGAGCATCTCCTGAGCATCCTCTGAGCATCCTCTGAGCATCTCCTGAGTATCCTCTGAGCATCTCCTGAGCATCCTCTGAGCATCCTCTGAGCATCTCCTGAGCATCTCCTGAGCATCTCCTGAGCATCCTCTGAGCATCTCCTGAGCATCCCCTGAGCATCTCCTGAGCATCTCCTGAGTATCCTCTGAGCATCCCCTGAGCATCCTCTGAGCATCTCCTGAGCATCCCCTGAGCATCCTCTGAGCATCCTCTGAGCATCCTCTGAGCATCCCCTGAGCATCTCCTGAGCATCCTCTGAGCATCCTCTGAGCATCCCCTGAGCATCCCCTGAGCATCTCCTGAGCATCCCCTGAGCATCTCCTGAGCATCCTCTGAGCATCCCCTGAGCATCTCCTGAGCATCCTCTGAGCATCTCCTGAGCATCTCCTGAGCATCCTCTGAGCATCCCCTGAGCATCCCCTGAGCATCTCCTGAGCATCCTCTGAGCATCCTCTGAGCATCCCCTGAGCATCCTCTGAGCATCCCCTGAGCATCCTCTGAGCATCTCCTGAGCATCTCCTGAGCATCCTCTGAGCATCCCCTGAGCATCCTCTGAGCATCCCCTGAGCATCCCCTGAGCATCTCCTGAGCATCCCCTGAGCATCTCCTGAGCATCCCCTGAGCATCCTCTGAGCATCCCCTGAGCATCTCCTGAGCATCTCCTGAGCATCTCCTGAGCATCCTCTGAGCATCCCCTGAGCATCCCCTGAGCATCTCCTGAGCATCCCCTGAGCATCCTCTGAGCATCCCCTGAGCATCTCCTGAGCATCTCCTGAGCATCCCCTGAGCATCCTCTGAGCATCCCCTGAGCATCTCCTGAGCATCCTCTGAGCATCCCCTGAGTATCTCCTGACCCATCCCTGTCCCTCCTGTCCCTTCCCTGTCCCTCCTGTCCCTTCCCTCTCTCCCTGTCCCTCCTGTCCCTCCTGTCCCTCCTGTCCCTCCTGTCCCTCCTGTCCCTTCTCTGTCCCTCCTGCCCCTTCTGTCCCCTCCCTGTCCTTCCTGCCCCTTCCCTGTCCCTTCCCTCTCCCTCTCTCCCTGTCCCTTCCCTGTCCCTCCTGTCCCTTCCCTGTGTCCCTTCCCTATGTCCCTCCTGTCCCTTCCTTGTCCCTCCTGTCCCTTCTGTCCCTTCCCTGTGTCTTTCCCTCCCCGTTCCTCCTGTCCCTTCTCTGTCCCTCTCTCCCTGTCCCTCCTGTCCCTTCCCTCTCTCCCTGTCCCTCCTGTCCCTTCCTGTCCCTCCTGTCCCTTCCCTGTGTCCCTTCCCTGTGTCCCTTCCCTATGTCCCTCCTGTCCCTTCCTGTCCCTCCTGTCCCTTCCTGTCCCTCCTGTCCCTTCCCTGTCCCTTCCCTGTCCCTCTCTCCCTGTCCCTCCTGTCCCTTCCCTGTGTCCCTTCCCTATGTCTCTCCTGTCCCTTCCCTGTCCCTCCTGTCCCTTCCCTCTCTCCCTGTCCCTCCTGTCCCTCCTGTCCCTCCTGTCCCTTCTCTGTCCCTCCTGCCCCTTCTGTCCCCTCCCTGTCCTTCCTGCCCCTTCCCTGTCCCTTCCCTCTCCCTCTCTCCCTCTCTCCCTGTCCCTCCTGTCCCTTCCCTGTGTCCCTTCCCTATGTCCCTCCTGTCCCTCCTGTCCCTTCCCTGGCCCTCCTGTCCCTTCCCCATTCCTCGTGTCCCTCCCTCCCTGTCCCTCCTGTCCCTCCTGTCCCTTCCCCGTGTCCCTCTCTCCCTGTCCCTCCTGTCCCTTCCCTGTGTCCCTCTCTCCCTGTCCCTCCTGTCCCTTCCCTGTCCCTTCTGTCCCTTCTGTCCCTTCCTTGTCCCTCCTGTCCCTCCTGTCCCTTCCCTGGCCCTCCTGTCCCTCTCTCCCTGCCCCTCATGTCCCTCCTGTCCCTTCCCTGTGTCCCTCCTGTCCCTCCTGTCCTTCCTGTCCCTCCTGTCCCTTCCTTGTCCCTCCTGTCCCTCTCCCCCCGTCCCTCCCGCTCCCCCCGGCCTCCCACCCCGAGCCCTCCCTCCCGCCCTTCACCACCCCCTCCCCGGCAATTCCCAAATCCAGCTGGGTTGGGTTTGGGATTTTTGGGGTGGCAGAGAGAGAGACGGATCCTCCAGCAGCGCCCGCGGGTGCTTTTCCAAACCCCTCCCCGAGCATCCTCCTGCCCTCCGCTGCCCTCTCCATCCCTGCCCGGCCTCCCGGCGCTATTTTTAGCCCTCTCTCCCCAGGGAAGGGAGTTTATGAGCTCTCCAAGCTCCCATCAATCCCCCGATCCTCCCCTCCCGTTCCCGTTTTTAGCGGGAGCTGCCTGAGCTCCGGCACGTCTGAGGATGGGCGGGGGGAGCGAGGGAGGGAGGGAAGGAAGGGAGCGGCGGATCCGGGCAGCGGGAAAACCCCGGGAAAACCGCCCAGGGGGGCTGAGCCAAAAAATCCCTCTGGGACACGCGGGTGGCCAGGAATGGTGTCGGGGAAGAGGAGGAGGAGGAGGAGGAGGAGGAGGAGGAGGAGGAGGAGGAGGAGGAGGATGAGGAGGAGGAGGAGGAGGAAGATGAGGAGGAGGAGGAGGAGGGCACCATCCCAGCCTGGAGATCCCCAGGCGGGGGTCAATCCCTGGAATCCCGGCTCCTTTTCCCAGCTCCCACCGCCCGCAGTGTCCCGGGAGCCGGGGTGGTGTCCCCGGGGCCGGGGGGGTGACACGTCCCGGGGCAGCGGGGGTGACACATCCCGGGACAGCGGGGGTGACACATCCCGGACAGCGGGGGTGGTGTCCCGGGACAGCGGGGGTGACACGTCCCCGGACAGCGGGGGGTGACACATCCCGGGACAGCGGGGGTGACACATCCCGGGACAGCGGGGGTGACACATCCCGGACAGCGGGGGTGGTGTCCCGGGACAGCGGGGGTGACACGTCCCCGGACAGCGGGGGTGACACATCCCGGGACAGCGGGGGTGACACATCCCGGGACAGCGGGGGTGACACATCCCGGGGCAGCGGGGGTGACACGTCCCGGGACAGCGGGGGTGACACGTCCCGGGACAGCGGGGGTGACACGTCCCGGACAGCGGGGGTGACACATCCCGGGACAGCGGGGGTGACACGTTCCCGGGGCAGCGGGGGTGACACGTCCCGGGACAGCGGGGGTGACACGTCCCGGACAGCGGGGGTGACACGTTCCCCGGGGCAGCGGGGGTGACACATCCCGGGGCAGCGGGGGTGACACATCCCGGGGCCGCGGGGGTGACACGTCCCGGGACAGCGGGGGTGACACATCCCGGGGCAGCGGGGGTGACACGTCCCGGGACAGCGGGGGTGACACGTCCCGGGTCAGCGGGGGTGACACGTCCCGGGGCAGTGGGGGTGACACGTCCCGGGGCAGTGGGGGTGACACGTCCCGGGACAGCGGGGGTGACACATCCCGGGCAGCGGGGGTGACACATCCCGGGCAGCGGGGGTGACACATCCCGGGCAGCGGGGGTGACACGCCCCGGGGCAGCGGGGGTGACACATCCCGGGACAGCGGGGGGTGACACATCCCGGGACAGCGGGGGTGACATATCCCGGGACAGCGGGGGTGACACATCCCGGGGCAGCGGGGGTGACACCTCCCGGGGCAGCGGGGGTGACACGTCCCGGGACAGCGGGGGTGACACGTCCCCGGGACAGCGGGGGTGGTGTCCCGGGGCCGGGGGGGTGACACGTTCCCCGGGACAGCGGGGGTGACACATCCCGGGCAGCGGGGGTGACACATCCCGGGACAGCGGGGGTGACACGTCCCGGGGCAGCGGGGGTGACACGTCCCGGGACAGCGGGGGTGACACATCCCGGACAGCGGGGGTGACACGTCCCGGGGCAGCGGGGGTGACACGTCCCGGGGCAGCGGGGGTGACACATCCCGGGGCAGCGGGGGTGGTGTCCCGGGGCAGCGGGGGTGACACGTCCCGGGGCAGCGGGGGTGACACATCCCGGGACAGCGGGGGTGACACATCCCGGGGCAGCGGGGGTGACACGTCCCGGGACAGCGGGGGTGACACATCCCGGACAGCGGGGGTGACACGTCCCGGGGCAGCGGGGGTGACACGTCCCGGGGCAGCGGGGGTGGTGTCCCGGGGCAGCGGGGGTGACACGTCCCGGGGCAGCGGGGGTGACACGTCCCGGGGCAGTGGGGGTGACACGTCCCGGGGCAGCGGGGGTGACATATCCCGGGGCAGCGGGGGTGGTGTCCCGGGGCAGCGGGGGTGACACATCCCGGGCAGCGGGGGTGACACGTCCCGGGGCAGCGGGGGTGACACGTCCCGGGGCAGCGGGGGTGGTGTCCCGGGGCAGCGGGGGTGACACATCCCGGGCAGCGGGGGTGACACGTCCCGGGGCAGCGGGGGTGACACGTCCCGGGCAGCGGGGGTGACACGTCCCGGGACAGCGGGGGTGACACCTCCCGGGGCAGCGGGGGTGACACGTTCCCCGGACAGCGGGGGTGACACATCCCGGACAGCGGGGGTGACACGTCCCGGGGGCAGCGGGGGTGACACATCCCGGGGCAGCGGGCGTGACACGTCCCGCAGGAACGCGTCCCGTCCTTGGCCTTTTTAGGGCCGGAGGAGCCGGGGCCGGAGCAGGTGCAGGGCCCGGGAGCGGATCCCGGCTGTCGGGAGCGATGGATGGCCGGGATTAGCCGGGACAGCTGCGGGAACAGCGCCGGGAATGGGGACGGGGCAGGCGGGGGGAGGATAAAGCGCTGGAGAGCTGGGAAAGCGCGGAAAGGATCCTCGGGAATTGGGGCTGGAAGGGTGGGAAGGGGATGAGCCCTCCGGGAATGGGGGGAGCGCGGGGAATGGGGGTGTAGGGAATGGGGATTTAGGGAATGGGAATGGGGGTGCAGGGAATGGGGATTTAGGGAATGGGGATTCAGGGAATGGGGATTTAGGGAATGGGGATTTAGGGAATGGGGCAGGGGATTTAGGGAATGGAGATTTAGGGAATGGGGATTCAGGGAATGGGGATTTAGGGAATGGGGATTTAGGGAATGGGGATTTAGGGAATGGGGCAGGGGATTTAGGGAATGGGGATTTAGGGAATGGGGATTCAGGGAATGGGGATTTAGGGAATGGGGATTTAGGGAATGGGGATTTAGGGAATGGGGCAGGGGATTTAGGGAATGGGGATTTAGGGAATGGGGATTCAGGGAATGGGGATTTAGGGAATGGGGATTTAGGGAATGGGGATGCAGGGAATGGGGATGCAGGGAATGGGGCAGGAGGTGCAGGGAATGGGGATTTAGGGAATGGGGCAGGGGATTTAGGGAATGGGGATTCAGGGAATGGGGATTTAGGGAATGGGGCAGGGGATTTAGGGAATGGGGATTCAGGGAATGGGGATGCAGGGAATGGGGCAGGAGGTGCAGGGAATGGGGATTTAGGGAATGGGGCAGGGGATTTAGGGAATGGGGATTCAGGGAATGGGGATGCAGGGAATGGGGCAGGAGGTGCAGGGAATGGGGATTTAGGGAATGGGGCAGGGGATTTAGGGAATGGGGCAGGGGATTTAGGGAATGGGGATGCAGTGAATGGGGATGTAGGGAATTTAGGGAATGGGGATTCAGGGCAGGGGGTGCAGGGAACATGGGCAGGGAATCCAGGGAATCAGAGGATGGGATTCAGGGAGCAGGGACAGGGGGATGGAAGGAGCCTCCTTGTGCCAGCCCTTCCCTGTTATCCCACCGCTCCCAGTAAGGATCCCGCTGCTCCCAGTAAGGACCTCACTATTCCCAGTAAGGATCCCACTGTTCCCAGTAAGGATGTCGATGTTCCCAGTAAGGATTTCGCTATTCTCAGTGTGGATCCTGTTATTCCCAGTAAGGATCCCAAAGCTCCCAGTGTGGATCTTTGTCCCACTGTTCCCAGTAAGGACCTCACTATTCCCAGTGTGGATCCCATCGTTCCCAGTAAGGATCCCACTCTTCCCAGTAAGAATCCCACTGTTCCCAGTAAGGCCCTCGCTATTCCCAGTGTGGATCCCATCGTTCCCAGTAAAGATCCCGCTGTTTCCAGGGCTGGGACTGAGCCCGGCCATCCCAGCTGTCCCCAGGCCGGGGAGGGGACACAGCTGTCCCCAGGCCAGGGGGGCTGTCCCCAGGCCAGGGAGGGGACACAGCTGTCCCCAGGCCAGGGGGCTGTCCCCAGGCCAGGGAGGGGACACGGCTGTCCCCAGGCCAGGGTGGGGACACGGCTGTCCCCGGGTCAGAGGGGCTGTCCCCAGGCCAGGGTGGGGACACAGCTGTCCCCAGGCCAGGGGAGGGGACACGGCTGTCCCCAGGCCAGGGGGCTGTCCCCAGGCCAGGGAGGGGACACAGCTGTCCCCAGGCCAGGGAGGGGACACGGCTGTCCCCAGACCAGGGAGGGGACACAGCTGTCCCCAGGCCATGGAGGGGACACAGCTGTCCCCAGGCCAGGGGAGGGGACACGGCTGTCCCCAGGCCAGGGGGGCTGTCCCCAGGCCAGGGAGGGGACACAGCTGTCCCCAGGCCAGGGTGGGGACACGGCTGTCCCCAGGCCGGGGAGGGGACACAGCTATCCCCGGGTCAGGGGGGCTGTCCCCAGGCCAGGGGAGGGGACACAGCTGTCCCCAGGCCAGGGACTGTCCCCAGGCCGGGGAGGGGACACAGCTGTCACACCCCCAGGAGAGCCCCGCATTCCCGGGAAGAGCAAACAGGCCTGGGAAGGGCAGCAGGTGCTGGTGGCAGCGGAATTCCAGCCTGTCCCGGGAAAACCTGGAGCTGGCACTGAGGGACACGGCCAAGGGGACACCTGGGTCCTGCAGGGCCACCAAAATCCTGGGATGGAGCCGGGAGCACCTCCAGGAGCTGGAGCAGAGCGATGGGATCTGGGAGAGGCTGAACTGGGAATGAGGAGCTGGAGGGATCCCTGGGAATCCCCAAATCCCGACTGTCCCTGTTCCCGCTGTTCCTGGTGTCCGTCCATCCATGGAGACATGGAGACATGGGGATATGGGGATATGGGGACATGGGGACATGGGGACATGGAGACAGGGGGATATGGAGACATGGAGATATGGGGACATGGGGACATGGGGATATGGAGACATGGAGATATGGGGACATGGGGACATGGGGACATGGGGACATGGAGATATGGGGACATGGGGACATGGGGACATGGGGACATGGAGATATGGGGACATGGAGATATGGGGATATGGGGACATGGGGACATGGGGATATGGGGACATGGGGATATGGGGACATGGAGATATGGGGACATGGGGACATGGGGACATGGGGACATGGAGATATGGGGACATGGGGACATGGAGACAGGGGGATATGGGGACATGGGGACATGGGGACATGGGGACATGGGGACATGGGGACATGGAGATATGGGGATATGGGGATATGGGGACATGGGGACATGGGGATATGGGGACATGGGGACATGGGGACATGGAGACAGGGGGATATGGGGATATGGGGACATGGAGATATGGGGACATGGGGACATGGGGACATGGGGACATGGAGACATGGGGATATGGGGATATGGAGACATGGAGATATGGGGACATGGAGATATGGGGACATGGGGACTTGGGGACATGGGGATATGGGGACATGGGGACATGGAGACAGGGGGATATGGGGACATGGAGATATGGGGATATGGGGACATGGGGACATGGAGATATGGGGATATGGGGACATGGGGACATGGGGACATGGGGATATGGGGACATGGGGATATGGGGACATGGAGATATGGGGACATGGGGACATGGGGACATGGGGACATGGGGATATGGGGACATGGGGATATGGGGACATGGAGACATGGGGACATGGAGATATGGGAATATGGGGATATGGGGACATGGGGACATGGGGACATGGATCCATCCATCCCTGAAATTCGTCCATCCATGGATCCATGAATGGATCCATCCACCTATCCCTCCATGCTTCCATCCCTCCATCCATCCATGGATCCATGGAGACACGGATCCATCCATCCATCCTTCCAATCCATCCATCCGTCTGTCCCTCAAATCCCTCCATCCATGGATCCATTTGTGGATCCATCCATCCATCCATCCATCCATCCATGGATTTGGGGGATCCATCCATCCATCCCTCAAATCCATCCATCCATCCATCCATCCATCCATCCATGGATTTGGGGGATCCATCCATCCATCCATCCCTCAAATCCATCCATCCATCCATCCATCCATCCATCCATCCATCCATCCGTCCATGGAGACATGAATCCACCCGTCCATTCATCCATCCCATCCATCCATTCATCCACGGATTTGGAGATCCATCCATCCCTCAAATCCATTCCATCCCTCAAATCCATCCATCCATCCATGGGGACGTGGATCCATGGATCCATCCATGGATCCATCCCTGGATCCATCCCTCCATGTCCATCCATCAACTCATGAATCCATCCATCCACTGACGGATTCATCCATCCCTGGATCCATCCCTCCATGTCCATCCATCCATCCATGAATCCGTCCCTCCATGTCCATCCATCCATCCCTGGATCCATCCCTGGATCCATCCCTCCATGTCCATCCATCCATCCATGAATCCGTCCCTCCATGTCCATCCATCCATCCCTGGATCCATCCCTGGATCCATCCCTCCATGTCCATCCATCCTTCCATCCATGAATCCATCCCTCCAAGACCATCCATCCATCCCTGGATCCATCCCTGGATCCATCCATCCCTGGATCCGTCCCTCCATGTCCATCCATCCCTGGATCCGTCCCTCCATGTCCATCCATCCATCCCTGGATCCATCCCTCCATGTCCATCCATACTTCCATCCTTGGATCCGTCCCTCCATGTCCATCCATCCCTGGATCCGTCCCTCCATGTCCATCCATCCATCCATCCATCCATCCATCTCTCCATGTCCATCCATCCATCCCTGGATCCATCCCCCCATGTCCCTCCATGCCCCACACCCCCAGATCCCCTCTGCTCCATCTCCCCGCTTCTCCCACATTTCCCCCCGACCCCGGGAATGGGGGATCTCCTTCCATGGAGGGCCTGGAACAATCTAGGATCCCCCACAGGATCCCAAGGATCCGGGACCCCCAGGATCCCCCATTCCCAGTGGGATTGGGGTGTGGGATTTGGGATGTGGGATGTGGGATATGGGATATGGGATTTGGGATATGGGATATGGGATGTGGGATGTGGGATATGGGATATGGGATGTGGGATGTGGGATATGGGATGTGGGATATGGGATATGGGATTTGGGATGTGGGATATGGGATATGGGATGTGGGATATGGGATGTGGGATGTGGGATATGGGATATGGGATGTGGGATATGGGATATGGGATATGGGATATGGGATGTGGGATATGGGATGTGGGATATGGGATATGGGATGTGGGATATGGGATGTGGGATATGGGATATGGGATATGGGATATGGGATGTGGGATATGGGATATGGGATATGGGATATGGGATGTGGGATGTGGGATATGGGATGTGGGATGTGGGATATGGGATTTGGGATATGGGATGTGGGATATGGGATTTGGGATGTGGGATGTGGGATATGGGATGTGGGATATGGGATATGGGAATGTGGGATATGGGATATGGGATATGGGATGTGGGATATGGGATATGGGATATGGGATATGGGATGTGGGATGTGGGATATGGGATGTGGGATGTGGGATATGGGATGTGGGATATGGGATTTGGGATATGGGATGTGGGATATGGGATATGGGATATGGGATATGGGATGTGGGATGTGGGATATGGGATGTGGGATGTGGGATATGGGATGTGGGATATGGGATTTGGGATATGGGATGTGGGATATGGGATATGGGATATGGGATATGGGATGTGGGATGTGGGATATGGGATGTGGGATGTGGGATATGGGATGTGGGATATAGGATATGGGATTTGGGATTTGGGATTTGGGATTTGGGATGTGGGGGGTGCCCCATCCCTCCCCCGGCCCCTTCCAGCGCCTCCCGCAGCCGGGCTGGGGGGGTCGGGATGGAGTCATGGAAAATCCCGGCGCCGGCCAAGCTCCCTGTTTGTGCCAAACCCGGCGATTTTCCCTTGGATCCTGGGGCCCGGCCAGGCCCTTCCCTCTCCCTGGAAAACCGGGGGGGTCCCGCAGCGGGAAGGGGGCTCGGGAGCCCCTGGATACCCCGGGAATGGGGCTGGGAATGGGGGGCACAGGGGGGAGGGGGTGTTCCTGCTGTTCTTGGCTGCAGCGGGAATTAAAAAAATTCCCTCCGGGAATTTGGGATGGGTCCGGGTCCCCAAATGGGGGGGGAGGGGTGGCCGGGGACTTCCCGGGAAAAGGGATCCGGGAATTCCTGCCTGGAGCATCCCAGGGTGGGGGATGTGAACCCCCTGGAAAAGGGGAAAGAGACCCCGGCCCCGGGCAGGATCCCAAAGGATCCCAGGGATGGGGGTGGGGGGATTTGGGATTTGGGATTTGGGATGTGGGATGTGGGATGGGGATATGGGGTGGGAATGTGGGATATGGGATATGGGGGATGTGGGATATGGGATATGGGATGTGGGATATGGGATGTGGGATGTGGGATGTGGGATATGGGATATGGGATTTGGGATTTGGGATGTGGGATATGGGATATGGGATATGGGATATGGGATTTGGGATATGGGATTTGGGATGTGGGATGTGGGATGTGGGAACGCCAATGCCGGACAGGAAGCCGGATCCGATCCCATCCATCCCAGAAATCCCATCCCAGCCTCTCGGATCCGCCCCCGGCCGAATCCTCCGGCCCCAGGGCTGGGGAAAAATCAGGAAAAATCAGGAAAAATTGGGAAAAATCGGGAAAAATTGGGAAAAATCGGGAAAAATCGGGAAAAATCGGGAAAAATCAGGAAAAAACAACTCCCGAACCCGCAGAAACCCGGGATTTGCTTTTCCTGGCCCTGACCTCGGCCTCATTCCCGGGATTTGCTGGGAATTAAAGGCCGGGAGCGGGGAATTAACGGCTGGATGGAAAAAAAAAAAACCAAAACCAAAAAAAACCGGGAATTTATGGCCTGGACGGCCGAGGGGGATGGGAGAGGGAGGATCCCGAGGGATGGAATCATCCCGAGGGAAAAAAAAACCAGGAGAACTCGGAATTGCCCCAGGAAAAGGTGCCGGATCCCGGAGCGATCCCGGTTTTCCGGCCGTGCCCTCCAACAAATTCCCGGGGTTTGGAGACTCCGACAATTCCCGGGATGGCTTTCCCGGGAAAAAAAAACAACCCAGGAGGGGGATGGGAATTCCGGGAATTTTCCCCCCCTTTCCCTCTGGCAGTTCCAGAGCCCCTGGATGGGTCGGGAGGTGCCACCGAGGATTTTTGGGTTTTTTTGGGATTTTTTGGGGTTTTTTTTTTTTTGGTGGAACGGGAATGTCCAGAGGGGTTTGGGCGGAATTCCTGGAATTTCGGAATTTCCCCCCCCCCCCCCCTTTGGAATTTGTTGATTCCAAATCCCGTTCCCGAGTTCCAAGAGATTTCCATGGAAATGGTTTTTTGGGGTTTTGGGGTTTTTTGGGTTTTTTTTTTGGTGGAAGGGGAATGTCCGGAGGGGTTCGGGAGGAATTCCAACCCCTGGAATTTGGGAATTTTCCCCCCCTTCCCGGCTGATTCCAAGCGGTTTCCATGGAATTTTTTGGGGTTTTTTGGGATTTTTTTTTTTTTTTTTTTTTTTTTTTTTTTCTGGAATGGGAAGAGGAAATATCCCCAGGGGATGGAAATGGGGGGGGAGGGGCGAGATTCCCAAACCGCTCCCAGCAATTCCCAAAAAAAAAAATAAAAATTCCCGGAGTTTTCCCCAAATCCAGGGAGTTCGGTGCCTTTCATGGCACCGCGGCCTGCAGGGGGGGACAGCGCTGTCCCCAAATTGTTCCCTCTGTCCTCAGATCTGTCCCCAAACCCTTCCCGATGTCCCCAAACTCCTCCTGATGTCCCCAAACCCTTCCCGATGTCCCCAAACCCCTCCTGATGTCCCCAAACCCTTCTCGATGTCCCCAAACCCCCCCCCGATGTCCCCAAACCCTTCCCGATGTCCCCAAACCCTTCCCGATGTCCCCAAACCCCTCCTGATGTCCCCAAACCCTTCTCGATGTCCCCAAACCCCCCCCCGATGTCCCCAAACCCTTCCCGATGTCCCCAAACCCCTCCTGATGTCCCCAAACCCTTCTCGATGTCCCCAAACCCCTCCCGATGTCCCCAAACCCCTCCTGATGTCCCCAAACCCTTCTCTTTGTCCCCAAACCCCTCCTGATGTCCCCAAACCCCCCCCCGATGTCCCCAAACCCCCCCCGATGTCCCCAAACCCTTCCCGATGTCCCCAAACCCCTCCTGATGTCCCCAAACCCTTCCCGATGTCCCCAAACCCCTCCCGATGTCCCCAAACCCCTCCTGATGTCCCCAAACCCTTCCCGATGTCCCCAAACCCCTCCCGATGTCCCCAAACCCCTCCTGATGTCCCCAAACCCTTCTCTTTGTCCCCAAACCCCTCCTGATGTCCCCAAACCCCCCCCGATGTCCCCAAACCCCCCCCCGATGTCCCCAAACCCTTCTCTTTGTCCCCAAACCCCTCCTGATGTCCCCAAACCCCCCCCGATGTCCCCAAACCCCCCCCGATGTCCCCAAACCCTTCTCTTTGTCCCCAAACCCTTCCCGATGTCCCCAAACCCCTCCTGATGTCCCCAAACTCCTCCCGATGTCCCCAAACCCATCCTGATGTCCCCAAACCCCTCCTGATGTCCCCAAACCCCCCCCGACCCCGGGGGAGGGAGCAGGGAAGGGGACACTGATTGGGGACATGGCGGTGTCACCTGGGGGGGACAGAGGGACAGAGGGGACAGAGGGACAGAGGGGACAGAGGGGACAGAGGGACAGAGGGACAGAGGGACAGAGGGGACAGAGGGACAGAGGGACAGAGGGGACAGAGGGACAGAGGGACAGAGGGGACAGAGGGACAGAGGGGACAGAGGGGACAGAGGGGACAGGGGGACAGAGAGGGACAGAGGGGACAGAGGGGACACAGGGGACAGAGGGACAGGGGGACAGAGGGACAGAGGGGACAGAGGGACAGAGGGACAGAGGGGACAGAGGGACAGAGGGGACAGAGGGACAGAGGGGACAGAGGGGACAGAGGGACAGAGGGACAGAGGGACAGAGGGACAGAGGGGACAGAGGGACAGAGGGGACAGAGGGACAGAGGGACAGAGGGGACAGAGGGACAGAGGGACAGAGGGACAGAGGGACAGAGGGGACAGAGGGACAGAGGGGACAGAGGGGACAGAGGGGACAGGGGGACAGAGAGGGACAGAGGGGACAGAGGGGACACAGGGGACAGAGGGACAGGGGGACAGAGGGACAGAGGGGACAGAGGGACAGAGGGACAGAGGGACAGAGGGACAGAGGGGACAGGGGGGACAGAGGGGACAGGGGGGACAGAGGGGACAGAGGGACAGAGGGGGACAGAGGGACAGAGGGACAGAGGGACAGGGGGATAGAGGGACAGAGGGGACAGAGGGACAGGGGGACAGAGGGACAGAGGGACAGAGGGGACAGTAGGTGACATGGGGGACAGAGGGACAGAGGGACAGAGGGGACAGGAAGGGACAGGAGTGGGACAGTAGGTGACATGGGGGACAGAGGGACAGAGGGACAGAGGGACAGAGGGACAGAGGGACAGGAGGTGACAGGAAGGGACAGGAGGTGACAAACGGGGACAGGAGGCCCCGGTCCCCTCCCGGGCGGGTGGCGGCGGTGACAGATGGTGACACCGCGGTGGCAGCTGCCACCTGCTCCTCTGCGCGCGGGGGGCGGGGCGGGAGCGGGGGGTTGGGATCGGGGATTTTTGGGATCGGGGAATTTTTGGGATCGGGGTTGTTGGGATCGGGGTTTTGGGATTGGGGGTTTTTGGGATTGGGGGGTTTTGGGATCGGGGGTTTTTGGGATTGGGGTTTTTTGGGATTGGGAGTTTTTGGGATCGGGGATTTTGGGATCGGGGGTTTTTGGGATTGGGGTTTTGGGATCGGGGGTTTTGGGATCGGGGATTTTGGGATCGGGGGTTTTGGGATCGGGGGTTTTTGGGATTGGGGGTTTTTGGGATTGGGGATTTTTGGGATCCGGGGATTTTTGGGATCGGGGGTTTTTGGGATTGGGGATTTTTGGGATCAGGGATTTTTGGGATCCGGGGATTTTTGGGATCGGGGGTTTTTGGGATTGGGGTTTTTTGGGATCGGGGTTTTTGGGATCGGGGTTTTTGGGATCGGGGATTTTGGGATCGGGGGTTTTTGGGATTGGGGGTTTTTGGGATCGGGGATTTTGGGATCGGAGATTTTGGGATCGGGGTTTTTGGGATCAGGGATTTTGGGATCGGGGGTTTTTGGGGATCAGGGTTTTGGGATCGGGTTTTTTTGGGGGATGGAAATTTTTGGGATCGGGGCTTTGGGGATGGGGATTTTTAGGATCGGGTGGTTTTGGGATTGGGGTTTTTGGGATGGGGATTTTCGGGATTGGGGTGTTTTGGGATCGGGATTTTTGGGAGCGGGTTTTCTGGGATCTGGATTTTTGGGATCGAGGGTTTTGGGATCAGGATTTTTGGGAGCGGGTTTTCTGGGATCTGGATTTTTGGGGGATGGGGATTTTTGGGATCGGTTTAGGTTTTTTTTTGGGATGGGGATTTTTGGGATTAGTTTGTGGGGTTTTTTTTGGGATGGAGATTTTCGGGATTGGGTTTGGGGTTTTTTTGGGGATGGGGATTTTCGGGATCTTTTTTTTTTTTGGGGGGGGGGTGGGGATTTTTGGGATCGGGTTTGGTTTTTTTGGGATGGGGATTTTTGGGATTGGTTTTGGGTTTTTTGGGATGGGGATTTTTGGGATCGGGTTTGGGGTTTTTTTTTGGGGATGGGGATTTTTGGGATTGGTTTTGGGTTTTTTGGGATGGGGATTTTTGGGAGCCATCCGGAGCCGGAGGTGACAAAGGGACACCGCCACCCTCCCCCCGCCCCCGGAATTCCCGCCTCTGGAATTGCTCGGGAGCCGCGGGAAAGCTTCTCCCGCTTTTTTTTTTCATGGATAAAGGGGAAAAACCCCAAAAACCCCAAACCCCCCAAAGGGATGGGAACTTTTCCCAGCAGATCCCGGAATTCCCTCCCCCCGTCCCGCTGGGATCTCGGGAGCTGCTTCCCGATCCCAGCCCGGCTTTTCCCTGCGAGGGGGGAAGAATTCCTGGGAAAATCCCGGTTTTTTTTGGTGGGTTTTTTCCCCCCCTGGAAAATCCAGTTCCGTGGGAATAGCGGGGGTCTCCTCCCCCCCTTTTTCCTGGGATTTGGGGGGCGGGGTCTCCGCTGATCCCAAACCGCGGGGTTTTCTGGGAAAAGCCAAAATCTTCCCCAAAAAAAAAAAAAAAAACATCTGGATGTCCCAGCCCCTTCCCCAAATTCCCAGGGAATTCCAGGGAGAAGCGGGCTGGGGGCAGGGAGAGCTGCTCTTCCCTCCGGGATTCCCGGCCGGAATTCCCGGGATTCCCATCCCAAAGCGGCTCAATCCCGGCTGGATCCCGGCTGGATCCCGGCTGGATCCCGGCTGGATCCCGGCTGGATCCCGGCATTGAAGGTTTTGGAGCAGCAGGGATTCTTTTTTTGGGATGCGGGATCCCGATCCCTGCCCGCCGCCAGCGTCCCTTGGGGCGGATCCCGGAGGATCCCGGCGGATCCCGGCGGATCCTGGCGGATTCCTGTCCCTCTCCGGCGTTCCAGGATCCTCGGGATGGGCTGGGATCCTGCCGGAGATTCCCCATCCCAGGGCTTTTCTGGATCACGGGAATGGCAAATGGCGGGATCGTGGGAATAACGGGAATGGCAAAGACCGGGATCGTGGGATCGTGGGATCATGGGATCATGGGAATAACGGGAATGACACACTCTGGGATAATGGGAATAACGGGAATGGCAAACATTGGGATAATTGGAATAACGGGAATGAAAAACACCGGGATAACGGGAATAGTAAACAGCGGGATAATGGGAATAATGGGAATGGCAAACAGCGGGATAATGGGAATAATGGGAATGGCAAACAGCGGGATAATGGGAATAGTGGGAATAGTAAACACCGGGATAATTGGAATAACAGGAATGACAAACGCTGGGATAATGGGAATGATAAATATCGGTATAATGGGATAATGGGAATGATAAATATCGGGATAATGGGATAACGGGAATCGTAAACAGTGGGATAATGGGAATAGTGGGAATAGTAAACACCAGGATCATGGGAATAACAGGAATAGTAAACACCGGGATAACAGGAATAACAGGAATGGCAAACACCGGGATAACGGGAATAGTAAACACCGGGATAATGGAATAATGGGAATGGCAAACACGGGGATAAATGGAATAACGGGAATGGCAAAGAGCGGGATAATGGGATAATGGGAATAGGAAACACCAGGATAGTGGGGTTAATGGGAATGGCAAAGACCTGGATCATGGGAATAATGGGAATGACAAACATCGGGATAAATGGAATAACAGGAATGGCAAACACCGGGATAATGGGAACAGTAAACACCAGGATAATGGGATAACGGGAATGGCAAACAATGGGATAGTGGGAATAACAGGAATAGTAAACACCGGGATAAATGGAATAACGGGAATGGCAAACACTGGGATAGTGGGAGAAATGGGAATAGAAAACACCGGGACAATGGGAATAATGGGAATGGCAAACACCGGGATAATGGGAATAGTGGGAATGACAAATATCAGGATAATGGGATAATGGGAATAGTAAACACCAGGATCATGGGAATAACGGGAATGGTAAACACCGGGATAACAGGAATAACGGGAATGGCAAACACCGGGATAACGGGAATAGTAAACACCGGGATAATGGGATCATGGAAATGACAAACACTGGGATCGTGGGAATAGCGAACACCGGGATAATGGGAATAAATGGGAATAGTAAACACGGGGATAAATGGAATAACGGGAATGACAAACACCGGGATCACGGGAATAGTAAACAGCGGGATCATGAGATAAAGGGAATAGTAAACACCGGGATAACAGGAATAACGGGAACGGGAAACACCGGGATCGTGGGAATAACGGGAATGGCAAACATCAGAATCATGGGATAATGGGAATGACAAATATCGGGATAATGGGATAATGGGAATGATAAATATCGGGATAATGGGAATAATGGGAATAGTAAACACCAGGATAACGGGAATGGCAAACATCAGGATCATGGGAATAATGGGAATGACAAACACTTGGATAATGGGATAATGGGAATGGCAAATGTCGGGATAATGGGAATGGCAAAGACCGGGATAATGGGATAACGGGAATGGCAAACACCGGGATAACGGGAATAGTGGGAATGACAAATATCAGGATCATGGGATAATGGGAATAGGAAACACCAGGATCATGGGAATAATGGGAATAGTAAACACGGGGATAAATGGAATAATGGGAATGGCGAACACCGGGATAGTGGGAATAATGGGAATAGTAAACCCAGGGATAATGGGATAATGGGAATGACAAGCAACAGGATAACGGGATAACGGGAATAACGGGAGTAGTAAACATCGGGATAACGGGAATAATGGGAATGACAAAGACCGGGATAACGGGAATAATGGGAATGACAAATATCAGGATCATAGGAATAATGGGAAGAGTAAACACCGGGATAATTGGGATAACGGGAATGGCAAACACTGGGATAACAGGAATAATGGCAATTACAAACACTGGGATGATGGGAATAATAAATACTGGGATAATGGGGACAGTAAACACAGGGATAATGGGATAATGGGAATGGCAAACACCAGGATAACAGGAATAATAAATACTGGGATAATGGGAATAGTAAACACAGGAATAATGGGATAATAAGAGTGGCAAACACCGGGGTAATGGGAACAATAAACACCGGGATAATGGGATAATGGGATAATGGGATAATGGGATAATGGGATAATGGGATAATGGGATAATGGGATAATGGGATAATGGGAATGGCAAGCACCGGGGTAATGGGATTAACAAACACCTGGATAAGAGCCCTGGGAATAAAGAACGCCCTGAGGGTGGGAATAACAAACACCGGGATAACAGCTCCAGGAATAACGGCCTGACACCGGGATAAGAGCTCTGGGAATAACAAACACCTGGAGAGTGGGAATAACGGCCCTGGGAATAACAGCCTGACACCGGGATAATGGGAATGATAAATACCGGGAAAAAAGCCCCGGGAATATTGAACACCCTGGCACTGACACCGGGATAATGGGAATGGCAAACTCCGGGATAAGAGCTCCGGGAATAACAAACACCGGGATAACGGCCCTGGAATAACGGCCTGACACCGGGATAATGGGAATGATAAACACCGGGATCACAGCCCTGGGAATAATGAACACCCTGAGGTTGGGAATAACAAACACCGGGATAACAGCTCCAGGAATAACGGCCGGGCACCGGGATAACGGCTCTGGGAATGACAAACACCCTGGGAGTGGGAATAACGGCCCTGGGAATAACAGCCTGACACCGGGATAATGGGAATGATAAATACCGGGATAACAACCCTGGGAATAATGAACACCCTGACACTGACACCAACACCAGGATAAGAACTCCAGGAATAACAAACACTGGGATAACAGCCCTGGAATAACGGCCTGACACCAGGATAACGGCAATAATAAATATCGGGAAAACAGCCCCAGGAATAATGAACACCCTGAGGGTGGGAATAACGAACACCGGGATAACAGCTCCAGGAATAACGGCCTGGCACCGGGATAACGGCCCTGGGAATGGCAAACACCCTGGCACCGGGATAATGGGAATGATAAACATCGGGAAAAGAGCCCCGGGAATAATGAACACCCTGGGAGTGGGAATAACAACTCTGGGAATAGCAAACACCCTGACACCGGGATAATGGGAATGATAAACACTGGGAAAAGAGCCCCGGGAATAATGAACACCCTGGCACTGACACCGGGATAATGGGAATGGCAAACTCCAGGATAAGAGCTCCGGGAATAACAAACACCGGGATAACAGCCCTGGAATAACAGCCTGACACTGGGATAATGGGAATGATAAACATTGGGAAAAGAGCTCCGGGAATAAAGAACACCCTGGGAGTGGGAATAACAGACACTGGGAATAACAGCTGTGGGAATGGCAAACACCGGGATAACAGCCCTGGAATAACGGCCTGACACCGGGATAACGGGAATGGCAAACACCGGGATAACGGCCCTGGAATAACAAACACCGGGATAACGGCTCTGGGAATGACAAACACCAGGAATAACAACTCCAGGAACAGCAAACGCCCTGGCACCGGGATAATGGGAATGGCAAACACCAGGATCACAGCCCTGGGAATAATGAACACCCTGAGGGTGGGAATAACGAACACCGGGATAAGAGCTCCAGGAATAACGGCCGGGCACCGGGATAAGAGCTCTGGAATGACAAACACCTGGAGAGTGGGAATAACGGCCCTGGGAATGGCAAACACCGGGAATAACAGCTCCAGGAATAACAACATGACACTGGGATAATGGGAATACCAAACACCAGGATAACAGCCCTGGGATAACAACCGGACAGCGGGAAAATGGGAAAAAAAATGCATCCCATGGATCCCATGGATCCCATGGGTCCCATCCTATCCCATGAAACAGATCCCATGGATCCCACCCGTCCACTCTCTCCAGCACCTCTGTGGGACCCCTGGGAATGGTGGCCGCTGTCACCTGCTGTCCCCTCACTGACCCCTAAGTGACCCCTAAGTGACCCCTCACTGACCCCTCACTGACCCCTAAGTGACCCCTCACTGACCCCTCACTGACCCCTCACTGACCCCTAAGTGACCCCTCACTGACCCCTCACTGTCCCCTCACTGACCCCTAAGTGACCCCTCACTGACCCCTCACTGTCCCCTCACTGTCCCCTCACTGACCCCTCACTGACCCCTCACTGTCCCTCACTGTCCCCTCACTGTCCCCCACTGTCCCCTCACTGACCCCTCACTGACCCCTCACTGTCCCCTCACTGACCCCTAAGTGACCCCTCACTGACCCCTCACTGTCCCCTCACTGTCCCCTCACTGACCCCTCACTGACCCCTCACTGTCCCTCACTGTCCCCCACTGTCCCCTCACTGTCCCCTCACTGTCCCCTCACTGACCCCTCACTGACCCTCACTGACCCCTCACTGTCCCTCACTGACCCCTCACTGTCCCCTCACTGTCCCCTCACTGTCCCTCACTGACCCCTCACTGTCCCCTCACTGTCCCCTCACTGACCCCTCACTGTCCCCTCACTGACCCCTCACGGACCCCTCACTGACCCTCACTGTCCCCTCACTGACCCCTCACTGACCCCTCACTGACCCTCACTGACCCCTCACTGACCCTCACTGTCCCCTCACTGACCCCTCACTGTCCCTCACTGTCCCCTCACTGTCCCCTCACTGTCCCCTCACTGACCCCTCACTGACCCCTCACTGTCCCTCACTGACCCCTCACTGACCCCTCACTGTCCCTCACTGTCCCTCACTGTCCCCTCACTGTCCCCTCACTGACCCCTCACTGTCCCTCACTGACCCCTCACTGTCCCTCACTGTCCCCTCACTGACCCTCCCTGTCCCCTCAGTGACCCCTCAGTGACCCCTCACTGACCCCTCACTGTCCCTCACTGTCCCCTCACTGTCCCTCACTGACCCCTCACTGACCCCTCACTGTCCCCTCACTGACCCCTCAGTGACCCCTCACTGTCCCCTCACTGACCCCTCACTGTCCCTCACTGTCCCCTCACTGTCCCCTCACAGTCCCCTCACTGACCCCTAAGTGACCCCTCACTGACCCCTAAGTGACCCCTCACTGACCCCTCACTGTCCCTCACTGACCCTCACTGTCCCCTCACTGTCCCCTCACTGACCCCTCACTGTCCCCTCACTGACCCCTCACTGACCTCTCACTGTCCCTCACTGTCCCCTCACTGTCCCCTCACTGACCCCTCACTGTCCCCTCACTGTCCCCTCACTGACCCCTCACTGTCCGCTCACAGTCCCCTCACTGACCCCTAAGTGACCCCTCACTGACCCCTAAGTGACCCCTCACTGACCCCTCACTGTCCCCTCACTGATCCCTCACTGTCCCCTCACTGTCCCTCACTGACCCCTCACTGACCCTCACTGACCCCTCACTGTCCCTCACTGTCCCCTCACTGTCCCCTCACTGACCCCTCACTGACCCCTCACTGACCCCTCACTGTCCCTCACTGTCCCCTCACTGTCCCTCACTGTCCCTCACTGTCCCCTCACTGTCCCCTCACTGTCCCCTCACTGACCCCTCACTGTCCCCTCACTGACCCCTCACTGTCCCTCACTGACCCCTCCCTGTCCCTCACTGACCCCTCACTGACCCCTCACTGACCCCAACTGACCCCTCACTGTCCCTCACTGTCCCTCACTGTCCCCTCACTGACCCCTCACTGTCCCTCACTGACCCCTCACTGTCCCTCACTGTCCCTCACTGACCCTCACTGTCCCCTCACTGTCCCTCACTGACCCTCACTGACCCCTCACTGTCCCCTCACTGACCCCTCACTGACCCCTCACTGACCCTCACTGACCCCTCACTGACCCCTCACTGTCCCTCACTGTCCCCTCACTGTCCCTCACTGACCCCTCACTGTCCCTCACTGTCCCCTCACTGTCCCCTCTCTGTCCCTCACTGTCCCCTCACTGTCCCCTCACTGACCCCCACACTGGGGGTGACACTGTGGGTGACAGCAGGGGTGACAGAGGGGGAGGTCCCAAGGGTGACACCGCCCTGTCCCCATGGGACCCTATAGGGACACATCCCTGTCCCCATGGGGACCCTATAGGGACACATCCCTGTCCCTGTGTGACCCTATAGGGACACATCCCTGTGCCCATGGGGACCCTATAGGGACACATCCCTGTCCCTGTGTGACCCTATAGGGACACATCCCTGTCCCCGTGGGGACCCTATAGGGACACATCCCTGTCCCTGTGGGGACCCTATAGGGACACATCCCTGTCCCCATGGACCCTATAGGGACACATCCCTGTCCCCATGGGGACCCTATAGGGACACATCCCTGTGCCCATGGGGACCCTATAGGGACACATCCCTGTCCCTGTGTGACCCTATAGGGACACATCCCTGTCCCCATGGGGACCCTATAGGGACACATCCCTGTCCCCATTGACCCTATAGGGACACATCCCTGTCCCCATGGACCCTATAGGGACACATCCCTGTCCCCATGGGGACCCTATAGGGACACATCCCTGTCCCCATGGGGACCCTATAGGGACACATCCCTGTCCCCATGGACCCTATAGGGACACATCCCTGTCCCCATGGGGACCCTATAGGGACACATCCCTGTCCCCATGGACCCTATAGGGACACATCCCTGTCCCCATGGGACCCTATAGGGACACATCCCTGTCCCTGTGTGACCCTATAGGGACACATCCCTGTCCCCATGGGGACCCTATAGGGACACATCCCTGTCCCCATGGACCCTATAGGGACACATCCCTGTCCCCATGGGGACCCTATAGGGACACATCCCTGTCCCCATGGACCCTATAGGGACACATCCCTGTCCCAGTGGGACCCTATAGGGACACATCCCTGTCCTCATGGACCCTATAGGGACACATCCCTGTCCCCATGGGACCCTATAGGGACACATCCCTGTCCCCGTGGGACCCTATAGGGACACATCCCTGTCCCTGTGGGACCCTATAGGGACACATCCCTGTCCCCAAGGGGACCCTATAGGGACACATCCCTGTCCCCATGGACCCTATAGGGACACATCCCTGTCCCAGTGGGACCCTATAGGGACACATCCCTGTCCTCATGGACCCTATAGGGACACATCCCTGTCCCTGTGTGACCCTATAGGGACACATCCCTGTCCCCATGGGGACCCTATAGGGACACATCCCTGTCCCCATGGACCCTATAGGGACACATCCCTGTCCCCATGGGGACCCTATAGGGACACATCCCTGTCCCCATGGACCCTATAGGGACACATCAATGTCCCTGTGTGACCCTATAGGGACACATCCCTGTCCCCATGGACACTATAGGGACACATCCCTGTCCCTGTGGGGACCCTATAGGGACACATCCCTGTCCCCATGGGGACCCTATAGGGACACATCCCTGTCCCTGTGTGACCCTATAGGGACACATCCCTGTCCCCATGGACCCTATAGGGACACATCCCTGTCCCCATGGGGACCCTATAGGGACACATCCCTGTCCCCATGGACCCTATAGGGACACATCCCTGTCCCCATGGGGACCCTATAGGGACACATCCCTGTCCCCATGGGGACCCTATAGGGACACATCCCTGTCCCCGTGTGACCCTATAGGGACACATCCCTGTCCCTGTGGGGACACTATAGGGACACATCCCTGTCCCCGTGTGACCCTATAGGGACACATCCCTGTCCCTGTGGGGACCCTATAGGGACACATCCCTGTCCCCGTGGGACCCTATAGGGACACATCCCTGTCCCTGTGTGACCCTATAGGGACACATCCCTGTCCCTGTGGGGACCCTATAGGGACACATCCCTGTCCCCATGGACCCTATAGGGACACATCCCTGTCCCCATGGACCCTATAGGGACACATCCCTGTCCCCATGGGGACCCTATAGGGACACATCCCTGTCCCTGTGTGACCCTATAGGGACACATCCCTGTCCCCATGGACCCTATAGGGACACATCCCTGTCCCTGTGGGACCCTATAGGGACACATCCCTGTCCTCATGGACCCTATAGGGACACATCCCTGTCCCCATGGACCCTATAGGGACACATCCCTGTCCCCATGGGGACCCTATAGGGACACATCCCTGTCCCTGTGGGACCCTATAGGGACACATCGCTGTCCCCAGTGACCCTATAGGGACACATCCCTGTCCCCATGGGGACCCTATAGGGACACATCCCTGTCCCCATGGACCCTATAGGGACACATCCCTGTCCCCATGGGGACCCTATAGGGACACATCCCTGTCCCCATGGACCCTATAGGGACACATCCCTGTCCCTGTGGGACCCTATAGGGACACATCCCTGTCCCCATGGGGACCCTATAGGGACACATCCCTGTCCCTGTGGGACCCTATAGGGACACATCCCTGTCCCCATGGGGACCCTATAGGGACACATCCCTGTCCCCATGGACCCTATAGGGACACATCCCTGTCCCCATGGGGACCCTATAGGGACACATCCCTGTCCCCATGGACCCTATAGGGACACATCCCTGTCCCTGTGGGACCCTATAGGGACACATCCCTGTCCCCATGGGGACCCTATAGGGACACATCCCTGTCCCCATGGGGACCCTATAGGGACACATCCCTGTCCCTGTGTGACCCTATAGGGACACATCCCTGTCCCTGTGGGACCCTATAGGGACACATCCCTGTCCCCATGGGGACCCTATAGGGACACATCCCTGTCCCTGTGGACCCTATAGGGACACATCCCTGTCCCCATGGGGACCCTATAGGGACACATCCCTGTCCCCATGGACCCTATAGGGACACATCGCTGTCCCCAGTGACCCTATAGGGACACATCCCTGTCCCCATGGACCCTATAGGGACACATCCCTGTCCCCATGGACCCTATAGGGACACATCCCTGTCCCCATGGGGACCCTATAGGGACACATCCCTGTCCCCATGGACCCTATAGGGACACATCCCTGTCCCTGTGGGACCCTATAGGGACACATCCCTGTCCCTGTGGGACCCTATAGGGACACATCCCTGTCCCTGTGGGACCCTATAGGGACACATCCCTGTCCCCATGGACCCTATAGGGACACATCCCTGTCCCCATGGGGACCCTGTAGGGACACATCCCTGTCCCTGTGGGACCCTATAGGGACACATCCCTGTCCCTGTGGGGACCCTATAGGGACACATCCCTGTCCCCATGGACCCTATAGGGACACATCCCTGTCCCCATGGGGACCCTACAGGGACACATCCCTGTCCCCATGGACCCTATAGGGACACATCCCTGTCCCCATGGACCCTATAGGGACACATCCCTGTCCCTGTGGGACCCTATAGGGACACATCCCTGTCCCCATGGACCCTATAGGGACACATCCCTGTCCCCATGGGGACCCTACAGGGACACATCCCTGTCCCTGTGGGACCCTATAGGGACACATCCCTGTCCCTGTGGGACCCTATAGGGACACATCCCTGTCCCCTCCCCCGGGCTGGGGGTCCCACAGGGGGGTTACAGCGACGCGGGGACATCCCAGGGAATTCCCTGATTCTGAGGGTCCCGCGGGGTATTCCCGGAGCGGCGGGATTGGGGATCCAGGGGGGCGGGGCTTTGCCGGGGGATCGCCCCGATCCCAAGGGATGGGAGCGAAGGGATCCGGTCACAGGGATCGCCCCGATCCCAGGGAATGGGAGAGAGGGAATGCGGGCACGGGGATCACCCCGATCCCAAGGGATGGGAGAGAGGGGGATCCGGGCACCGGGATCGCCCCGATCCCCCCGGCATAGAAGAGAAGGGGGTCCGGGCAGGTTTTTCCCGGTGCTGGAGGAACCGGGCAGAGGGATCGCCCCGATCCCACCGGGATGGGAAACAGGGAATCCGGGCACAGGGATCACTCTGATCCCAAGGGATGGGAGAGAGGGGGGTCCGTGAGGAGGGGTCGCTCCGATCCCAAGGGATGGGAGAGGGGGAATCCGGGAAGGGCGATCGCCCGATCCCACCGGGACGGGAGAGGGGGGAGTCCGGGCAGAGGGATCACTCCGATCCAAAGGGATAGGAGGGAAGGGGGTCCGGGCACAGGAATCGCCCCGATCCCACCGGGTTTGGAGAGAGGGAATCCGGGCACAGGGATCGCCCCGATCCCACCGGGACGGCAGAGAGGGGATCCGGGCACAGGGATCGCCCCGATCCCACCGGGACGGGGGAGAGAGGGAATCCGGGAAGAGCGATCGCCCCGATCCAACCGGGATGGGAGTCGGGGGGTCCGGGCAGAGGGATCGCCCCGATCCAACCGGGTTTGGAGAGAGGGAATCCGGGCACAGGGATCACTCCGATCCCACCGGGACTGGGGAGAGGGAATCCGGGCACAGGGATCGCTCCGATCCCACCGGGACTGGGGAGAGAGGGAATCCGGGAAGAGCGATCGCCCCGATCCAACCGGGTTTGGAGAGAGGGAATCCGGGCACAGGGATCGCTCCGACCCCACCGGGACGGGGGAGAGAGGGAATCCGGGAAGAGCGATCGCCCCGATCCAACCGGGTTTGGAGAGAGGGAATCCGGGCACAGGAATCGCTCCGATCCCAGGGGACGGGAGAGAGGGAATCCGGGCACAGGGATCGCTCCGATCCCACCGGGACGGGAGAGAGGGGATCCGGGCACAGGGATCGCTCCGATCCCACCGGGATGGGAGACGGGGGGTCCGGGCACAGGGATCGCTCCGACCCCACCGGGACGGGCGGCGGCGGCGGCGGCGGGGGAAAGCTCCGGGCGGCGCACGAACCGAGCTCCCGATTTTTTTTTTTTTCCCCGCTCGGGGCTTTCCCGGCGCTTCCCGGGGAGCCGAGCCCAGCCCAGCCGAGCCGAGCCGAGCCGAGCCGTGCCCGCGGGGACCCGGGCGGGGCGGTCTGGGGTGTGTGTTTGGGGTGTGTTTGGGGCGGGCGGGGAGGGGGGAATGGTGTGCAGCCGGTACCTATGGTGGTGATGACGGTGATGGCGAAGTAGAAGGAGCCGGCGAATTTCCACTGGACGCCGGCCTTGTGCGGCTTCAGCTTGAGCACCACCCGCTCCAGCTCGCGGTAGCTCTCGGCGCTCAGGTTGTACTTTCGGCTCAGCTCGCGGCTCTTGGCCTCCAGCCGCCGCTTCTCCGCCGTCTCCGCCTCGGACTCCAGCGCGTCGAAGACGGCGGCGCCCACCAGCAGGTAGGTGAAGGTGCAGACGATCAGCGCCAGCGTCCGCACGTTCTGCCGCTTCATGGTGCGGCGGCGGCGGCGGCGGAGGCGGCGGCGGGGCGCGGCGGCGGGGCCGGCTGGGGCATGGCGGCAGCGCCCGGGCACGGCGGTGCGGGCGGCCGGGGGAGGCGGCTCAGGCGCGGCTGCGGCGGCGGCGGCGGCGGCGGAGGAGGAGAGGGAGGGAGGGAGGGGGAGGGAGGGGAGGGAGGGGGAGGGAGGGAGGGAGGGAGGGAGGGAGGGAGGGAGGGAGGGAGGGGGAGGGGGCGGAGCTGTCCTTCAGCACCCCGGTGTGATCGGGGAGATCCCTGTGCCCGGATCCCCTCTCTCCCCGGCCCGGTGGGATCGGGGTGATCCCTGTGCCTGGATCCCCATCCCTTGGGATCGGGGAGATCCCTGTGCCCGGATCCCCTCTCTCCCATCCCTTGGGATCGGGGAGATCCCTGTGCCCGGATCCCCTCCCTCCCATTCCCTTGGGATCGGGGCGATCCCTTTGCCCGGATTCCCTCTCTCCAAACCCGGTGGGATCGGGGCGATCCCTCTGCCCGGTTCCTCCAGCACCGGGAAAAACCTGCCCGGACCCCCTTCTCTTCTATGCTGCTGGGATCGGAGCGATCCCTGTGCCCGGATTCCCTCTCTCCCGTCCCTTGGGATCGGGGTGATCCCCGTGCCTGGATCCCCATCCCTTGGGATCGGAGCGATCGCTCTGCCCGGATCCCCTCTCTCCCATCCCTTGGGATCGGGGTGATCCCTGTGCCTGGATCCCCTCTCTCCCATCCCTTGGGATCGGGGTGATCCCTGTGCCCGGATCCCCTCTCTCCCATCCCGGTGGGATCGGGGCGATCCCTCTGCCCAGTTCCTCCAGCACCGGGAAAAACCTGCCCGGACCCCCTTCTCTTCTATGCCGGGGGGATCAGGGAGATCCCTGTGCCCGGATCCCCTCTCTCCCATCCCCTGGGATCGGAGTGATCCCTGTGCCTGGACCCCCTTCGCTTCCATCCCTTGGGATCAAGGTGGTTCCTTTGCCCGGATTCCCTCTCTCCAAACCCGGTGGGATCGGGGAGATCCCTGTGCCTGGATCCCCTCTCTCCCATCCCTTGGGATCGGGGTGATCCCTGTGCCCGGGGCTGAGGGGCTGGGGGCACTCGGGGAGGTGTCCCCCCCCACCCCCGGCAGAGGGGCGGCGGTGCTCGGAGGGAACGGATCCCGAATTTCAGCCTCAGGAACGGATCCCAGCTCCCAAATCCCAAACCTGGGAACGGATCCCAAAGCCCAACCCTGGGAATGGATCCCAGTTCCCAAATTTCAACCTCAGGAACGGATCCCAAAGCCCAACCCCAGGAATGGATCCCTGCTCCCAAATCCCACACCTGGGAAGGGATCCCAGTTCCCAAATCCCAACCTCAGGAATGGATCCCTGCTCCCAAATTCCAACCGCAGGAGCAACTCGCAGTTCCCAAATCCCAAACCTGGGAACAGCTCCCAGTTCCCAAATCCCAAATTTGGGAGCAGCTCCCAGTTCCCAAATCCCAAATTTGGGAGCAGCTCCCAGTTCCCAAATCCCAACTCCGGGAATGGATCCCAGTTCCCAAATCCCAACCCCGGGAGCAGCTCCCAGTTCCCAAATCCCAGCTCCAGGAATGGATCCCAGTTCCCAAATCCCAACCCCGCCCCGGAGCTCCGTCTGCAGCTGCAGCCCACCCCACCCCCACCCCCGGGCCTGCACCCCACTGCATCCCATGATCCCAGGATCCCGTTATCCCATGATCCCATCCCACCTTTCCTCAGACACTGCCAGGGATCCAGGGATTCTCTGGGAATTCCAGCCCGGCTGGGAATTCCTTCCCAAGATCCCACCCCCAGCTCCCCTTTTCCCGGTGGGAATTCCAGCCCCTGGCTCCCGTTATCCCTCCAGCCCTTCCCCAAATCCCAGCTCTCCTTCCCCTCCCAGCATTCCCTGGATCCATTCCCTGATCCAGCTGCGCATTCCCAGCTCTCCTGGGATTGGATCCAGCCCCATCCCGGCTCCGCTCTGGGAAGGAATTTCGGGAATTCCCTGGGAATTGGGGACTCCAGGAAGGGTCTCCCTTCCCTTTCCCGTCCCCAAATTCCATAAAAACCCCTGGGGATGGATCCTGAGCGCCCTGGATCCCAGAATCCCGGAAGGGTTTGGGATTTGGGATCCGTGGAGCTTCCATCCCGATATCCCAGGGACACTTCCCACCATCCCGGGGTGATCCAACCCCACCCTCAGGGAAGGAATTTCGGGATCCAGGGGCTTCCCTGGGAATTCAGGACTCCAGGAAGGGTCTCCCTTCCCTTTTCCCAGCCCCGGGAGCAGCTCCGTGTCCCGCTGATTTCGGGAGCTGCAGGTACGGGGGGGAGGGGGTCTCACGGGGGGCAGAATTCCCGCTTTTCCCCGCCATCCCAGATTTTGGGATCAGCCCAGGAGCAGCTGGAGCAGCGGGAGCAGGGAAACGCCTCCCATCCCCCAGGGAATTCCAGCCTCTCTCCCATCCCCCAGGGAATTCCAGCCTCCCTCCCATTCCCCCGGGAATTCCAGCCACCCTCCCGCTCCTCGGGAATTCCAGCCTCCCTCCCACCCCCGGGAATTCCAGCCTCCCTCCCACCCCAAGGAATTCCAGCCTCCCTCCCATCCCCCCCGGGAATTCCAGCCTCCCTCCCACCCCAGGGAATTCCAGCCTCCCTCCCACCCCAGGGAATTCCAGCCTCCCTCCCACTCCTCGGGAATTCCAGCCTCCCTCCCGCTCCTCGGGAATTCCAGCCTCCCTCCCATCCCTCCGGGAATTCCAGCCTCCCTCCCATCCCCCCGGGAATTCCAGCCTCCCTCCCATTCCCCCGGGAATTCCAGCCTCCCTCCCATCCCAGGGAATTCCAGCCTCCCTCCCACCCCAGGGAATTCCAGCCTCCCTCCCATCCCCCAGGGAATTCCAGCCTCCCGCCCCCTCGGGGGGCTCCGGGGGTTGGGAATGTTTGGATATTCCAGGGAATTAACTCCCGAGGGAGCTTCCCGAGGGATCTTGCCCCGCTCCGGGGGTTGGGGCCAGGAGGTGGCACTTGTCCCCCTGTGTCCCCTCCCTGCTCCTCTCCCTCCTCCCGGGGCTGTGTGGGGACAGAGGGACCGGGAAGAGCCGGGAAAAAAAAAAAAAATCCCGAAGTGTTCCCGGGAAAATCCCAAAGGGTTCCGTGTCCGGGAGCATTCCTGAGGGGAGACAGGGAGAGGGGACAGGGGACAGGGACAGGGACAGGGACAGGGGACAGGGGACGGGGACAGGGGACAGGGACAGGGAGAGGGGACAGGGACAGGGACAGGGACAGGGACAGGGGACAGGGACAGGGACAGGGACAGGGGACAGGGGACGGGGACAGGGGACAGGGACAGGGAGAGGGGACAGGGACAGGGACAGGGACAGGGACAGGGGACAGGGGACGGGGACAGGGGACAGGGACAGGGAGAGGGGACAGGGACAGGGACAGGGACAGGGACAGGGGACAGGGACAGGGACAGGGACAGGGACAGGGGACAGGGACAGGGGACAGGGACAGGGACAGGGACAGGGACAGGGACAGGGAGAGGGGACAGGGGACAGGGGACAGGGGACAGGGGGACAGGGGACAGGGACAGGGACAGGGGACAGGGACAGGTGTCACTGGGTTTATGGGGTGCAGAGTTAATGGGGTGCAAGGTCAATGGTGTGTGGGGTTATGGGGTGTGGGGCTAATGGGGTGCTCTGGGTTATAGGGTGCTGTGGTTTATGGGGTGCAGGGTCAATGGGGTGCTGTGGGTTATGGGGTGCAGGGTTATGGGGTGCTGTGGGTTATGGGGTGTGGGGTTATGGGGTGTGGGGCTAATGGGGTGCTCTGGGTTATGGGGTGCTGTGGGTTATGGGGTGCAGGGTTATGGGGTGCTGTGGGTTATGGGGTGTTGTGGGTTATGGGGTGCAGGGTCAATGGTGTGTGGGGTTATGGGGTGCTGTGGGTTATGGGGTGCTGTGTGTTATGGGGTGCTCTGGGTTATGGGATGCAGGGTCAGTGGGGTGCAGGGTCAATGGTGTGTGGGGTTATGGGGTGCAGGGTTATGGGGTGCTGTGGGTTATGGGGTGCTGTGGGTTATGGGGTGCAGGGTTATGGGCTGCAGGGTCAATGGGGTGCAGGGTCAATGGGGTGCTCTGGGTTATGGGCTGCAGGGTCAATGGGGTGCAGGGTCAATGGGGTGCTGTAGTTTATGGGGTGCTGTGGGTTATGGGGTGCAGGGTCAGTGGGGTGCTCTGGGTTATGGGCTGCAGGGTCAATGGGGTGCTGTAGGTTACGGGGTGCTCTGGTTTATGGGGTGCAGGGTCAGTGGGGTGCTCTGGGTTATGGGGTGCTGTGTGTTATGGGGTGCAGGGTCAATGGGGTGCTCTGGGTTATGGGGTGCTGTGGTTTATGGGGTGCAGGGTCAGTGGGGTGCTGTGGGTTATGGGGTGCTGTGGGTTATGGGGTGCAGGGTCAATGGGGTGCTCTGGGTTATGGGGTGCAGGGTCAGTAGGGTGCTGTGGGTTATGGGGTGCAGGGTTTCCTGTGATACTTTTGGGAAAGTTGGGATGTTTTGGTTTCCCAGGAGTCTGCCGGGATGGCTGGGATGCATTTCTGGGATTCCGTTGGGATGGCTGGGATGCATTTTTGGGATTCCATTGGGATGGCTGGGATGCATTTTTGGGATTCTGTCAGGATGGCTGGGATGTGTTTCCCGTGATTCTGCGGATCAGGGATAGCCAGGATGCGTTTTTGGGATTCTGCCGGGATGGCTGGGATGCGTTTTTGGGATTTTTTCAGGATGGCTGGGATGTGTTTTTGGGATTCCGTCGGGATAGCCAGGATGCGTTTTTGGGATTCTGCCGGGATGGCTGGGATGTGTTTTTGGGATTCTGCCGGGATGGCTGGGATGCGTTTTTGGGATTTTTTTCAGGATGGCTGGGATGCGTTTTTGGGATTTTTTCAGGATGGCTGGGATGCGTTTCTGGGATTTTTTTCAGGATGGCTGGGATGCGTTTCTGGGATTTTTTCAGGATGGCCGGGATGCGTTTCTGGGATGCTGTGGCTGCCAGGCTGTTCCCGTTTTTCCCAGCTCCATCCCGAGCCAAGCCGGGAGCAGCCGGATCCAACACGGATCCAACACGGATCCAACACGGATCCAACACAAGCTGTCGCGGCAGCTGCCGCCTCCCCGGGAGCCGGGAAAAGGCGGAGGAGCTGCTGCTGCCGGGAAGAATCCCGCGGATCCTCCTTCCCAAACACGCCGCTCCCTGCCCTGGAGAGTCCCAGGGGGATCCCGGATCCCGCAGCTCCGCTCCTGCCCTGGGAATTTTGGGGGTGGGAATTGGGATTCCTGCCCCCTCTGCCCCACACTGGGAATGTCGGATCCCATCCCAGCATCCGGGGGGGGGGAACGGGGATTGGATCCCAGCTCCTTTTTCCTTTTCCTCTCCCATCCCAGTTCCCACCTCCCCATCCCAGTTTCCCATCCCAGTTTCCCTCTCTCCCATCCCAGTTCCCACCTCTCCCATCCCAGTTTCCCATCCCAGTTCCCATCTCGCCATCCCAGTTCCCCATCCCAGTTTCCCATCCCAGTTTCCCATCCCAGTTCCCATCCCAGTTCCCCATCCCAGTTCCCATCCCAGTTCCCCATCCCAGTTCCCATTCCAATTCCCATCCCAGTTTCCCATTCCAGTTTCCATCCCAGTTTTCCTCTCCCATCCCAGTTTCTCATCCCAGTTCCCATCCCAGTTCCCACCCCAGTTCCCCATCCCAGTTTTCCTCTCCCATCCCAGTTCCCCATCCCAATTCCCATCCCAGTTTCCATCCCAGTTCCCACCCCAGTTTCCCATCCCAGTTTCCCACCCCAGTTCCCCAATCCCAGTTCCCCATCCCAGTTGCCCTCTCCCACCCCAATTTCCCATCCCAGTTCCCATCCCAGTTCCCCTCTCCCATCCCAGTTCCCATCCCAGTTTCCCATCCCAGTTCCCATCCCAGTTCCCATCCCAGTTCCCCATCCCAGTTCCCATCTCTCCCATCTCAGTTCCCCATCCCACTTTCCCATCCCAGTTCCCATCCCAGTTCCCCTCTCCCATCCCAGTTCCCATCCCAGTTCCCATCTCCCATCCCAGTTTCTCATCCCAGTTCCCCATCCCACTTTCCCATCCCAGTTCCCATCCCAGTTTCCCATCCCAGTTCCCCATCCCAGTTCCCATCTCCCATCCCAGTTTCTCATCCCAGTTCCCATCCCAGTTCCCCATCCCAGTTTCCCATCCCAGTTCCCATCCCAGTTCCCATCTCATCTCTCCCTCCCCAGCCCACCCCAGCCCCACGGGAATCTCTGAAATCCATCAGGATCCCGCAAAGCCCAACCCGGAGCTTTCCGGGAATGACTCGGCAGCGCCGGCGGAAGGGCGGCAGCGCATTTTGGCTTTTTCGGAGCCATTTCGGGTGGATTTCTGCCGGATTTGTTCCCTTTCGATGCCGTTTATTTTTGGCAGCGGGGAGGGAGCAAATGGGCCGGCTGGAGCCCGGATCCATTTGTGGTTTTCCAGAGGCAGCAGCGGCCGGAGGCCGGGAGTCTCCGGGGCCCAGGGAATGACTCATGTCGGGAAAGGGGAGCGGGGACACGGAAAGGGACAGGGAGAGGGAAAGGGACAGGGAGAGAGGGAACTGGGATGGGAGAGATGGGAACTGGGATGGGAAACTGGGATGGGAAACTGGGAAACTGGAATGGGAAACTGGGATGGGGAGATGGGAACTGGGATGGGAGAGGGGAACTGGGATGGGGAACTGGGGTGGAAACTGGGATGGAAACTGGGATGGGAGAGAGGGGAACGGGGATGGGAGACTGGGATGGGAGAGATGGGAACTGGGATGGGAGAGAGGGAAACTGGGATGGGAAACTGGGATGGGAGAGAGGGGAACTGGGATGGGAGAGAGGGGAACTGGGATGGGAAACTGGGATTGGGAACTGGGAACTGGGATGGGAGAGATGGGAACTGGGATGGGAACTGGGATGGGGAGATGGGAACTGGGATGGGAAACTGGGATGGGAGAGAGGGGAACTGGGATGGGAAACTGGGATTGGGAACTGGGAACTGGGATGGGAGAGATGGGAACTGGGATGGGAACTGGGATGGGGAGATGGGAACTGGGATGGGAAACTGGGATGGGAGAGAGGGGAACTGGGATGGGAGAGAGGGAAACTGGGATGGGAAACTGGGATGGGAGAGAGGGGAACTGGGATGGGGAACTGGGATGGGAAACTGGGATGGGAGAGAGGGGAACTGGGATGGGGAACTGGGATGGGAAACTGGGATGGGAGAGAGGGGAACTGGGATGGGAAACTGGGAACTGGGATGAGGAGAGGGGAACTGGGCTGAAGGAGCAGGAGCTGGGATGGAGCAGCAGGACACAGGAGCAGGAGCTGGGATCCAGCCCCTCCCCACCCCCCCAGCCGGGAATTCCTTCCCAAGATCCCACCCCCAGCTCCCCTTTCCCGGTGGGAATTCCAGCCCCTGGCTCCCGTTATCCCTCCAGCCCTTTCCCAACTCCCGGCTCTCCTGGAGCTCCCGGCATTCCCTGGATCCATTCCCTGATCCAGCTGCGCATTCCCAGCTCTCCCAGCCCCGGGAGCAGCTCTGGAAGTCGGGAACCACCTGAGCCAGGAATTCGCTTTTCCTCCATCCCAGCAGCACCGGCTGCGGGAATTTTGGGAATTTTCCTCCACCGTGAAAATTCCTTATTTGGTGGAGTCACTTCCCAGGTTTTGGAGAAGGGCTCCAGGGAACCCGGGAAAACTCCCGGGATCTGCGGGAATGGGGTGGGAAAGGGAACATCCCCCAGATTCCAGCCGGGAAAACTGATCCTGCAGATCCCAGGAGCTCATCCCGCTGGGATGTGGGAATGGCCCCATCCCCGGGAGGCAGCCGGGATCCATCCCTGACCCGCTGTTCCCGTTGTTCCTGCTGTTCCTGCTGTTCCTGCTGCTCCCGTTGTTCCCTCTATTCCCGTTTTTCCCACTGTTCCTGCTGTTCCCGTTGTTCCTGCTGCTCCTGCTGTTCCTGCTGCTCCCGTTGCTCCCAATGTTCCCATTGTTCCCGTTCTTGCTGTTCCCGTTGTTCCTGCTGTTTCACTGTCCCCATTTTCCCATGTTCCCCCTGTTCCTGCTGATCCCACTGTTCCCACTGTTCCCGCTGTTCCCATTTTTCCCACTGCTCCCGCTCTTCCCACTGTTCCCGTTCTTGCTGTTCCCGTTGTTCCCTCTATTCCTGTTTTTCCAACTGTTCCCGTTGTTCCCACTGTTCCCACTGTTCCCATTTTTCCTGCTGTTCCTGCTGTTCCCATTTTTCCCGTTCCCGCTGTTCCCGCTGTTCCCATTTTTCCCACTGTTCCCACTGTTCCCATTTTTTCTGCCGTTCCTGCTGTTCCTGTTTTTCCCGCTGTTCCCATTTTTCCCACTCTCCCCATTTTTCCCACTGCTCCCATTGTTCCCTCTATTCCCATTTTTCCCGCTGTTCCCATTTTTCCCACTGCTCCCATTATTCCCACTGTCCCCATTTTTCCCGCTGCTCCCATTTTTCCCGCTGCTCCCATTTTTCCCACTGTTCCCATTTTTCCCACTCTCCCCATTATTCCAACTGTTCCCATTTTTCCCACTGCTCCCATTTTTCCCTCTGCTCCCATTTTTCCCTCTGCTCCCATTATTCCCACTGCTCCCATTTTTCCCACTGCTCCCATTTTTCCCACTGCTCCCATTATTCCCACCGCTCCCATTATTCCAACTGTTCCCATTTTTCCCACTGTTCCCATTTTTCCCACTGCTCCCATTTTTCCCGCTGTTCCCATTATTCCCGCTGTTCCCATTTTTCCCACTGCTCCCATTTTTCCCACTGCTCCCATTTTTCCCACCGTTCCCATTTTTCCCTCTGCTCCCATTTTTCCCGCTGTTCCCATTATTCCCACTGCTCCCATTTTCCCCACTGCTCCCATTATTCCTGCAATTCCCATTTTTCCCGCTGTTCCCATTTTTCCCACTGTTCCCATTTTTCCCACTGTTCCCATTATTCCCGCTGTTCCCATTTTTCCCACTTTTCCCATTTTTCCCACTCTCCCCATTATTCCCACTGCTCCCATTATTCCTGCAATTCCCATTTTTCCCACTGTCCCCATTATTCCCGCTGCTCCCATTTTTCCCGCTGTTCCCATTTTTCCCGCTGTTCCCATTATTCCTGCAATTCCCATTTTCCCACTGTCCCCATTATTCCCACTGTTCCCATTTTTCCCTCTGCTCCCATTTTTCCCACTGTTCCCATTGTTCCCTCTATTCCCATTATTCCCGCTGCTCCCATTATTCCCTCTGCTCCCATTTTCCCCACTGCTCCCATTATTCCTGCAATTCCCATTATTCCTGCTGTCCCCATTTTCCCCGCTGTTCCCATTTTTCCCTCTGCTCCCATTTTTCCCTCTGCTCCCATTTTTCCCACTGCTCCCATTATTCCCACTCTCCCCATTATTCCCGCTGCTCCCATTATTCCCACTGTTCCCATTTTTCCCACTGCTCCCATTATTCCCGCTGTCCCAATTTTTCCCACTGTTCCCATTTTTCCCACTGCTCCCATTTTTCCCGCTGTTCCCATTTTTCCCACTGTTCCCATTTTTCCCGCTGCTCCCATTTTTCCCACTGTTCCCATTTTTCCCATTGTTCCCATTTTTCCCGCTGCTCCCATTTTTCCCACTGTTCCCATTTTTCCCACTCTCCCCATTATTCCCACTGTTCCCATTTTTCCTGCAATTCCCATTATTCCCGCTGCTCCCATTTTTCCCGCTCTTCCCGCCGGGAATCCCAATCCAGGCCACCAGAACCCCACCCCCTATCCCAGAAAAAACAAAAATTCCCAAAACCATTCCCGAGCAAGCCAATCCCGAGGAACCCGCGGAGCCGCCGCCGGTGCCATCTGGAGCAGGAGGAGATGGAATTTTAATTAAAAACTCATGAGCCGGATGCTAAAAATATCCCGGAGCGCTGGGAGTCATTCCCGCCTCGGGAACGCCGAGCTCCCAGCCCGGAGAGGGCAGCGGGGTTGGGATCGGGGGGGGGTGGGGAATGTTTTTTGTCATTCCCGGAGATTTTTGGGTTGATTTTCCTTCTTTTTTTGTGTTTTTTTTTGTGTGTTTGTTTGTTTTGTGGTGGTTTTATTTTTTGTTTTGGGTTTTTTTTGAGTTTTGTTTTTGGTTTTGTTTTTATTTGTTTATTTTTTCCTTTTTTGTGGTTTTTGTCGTTTTGTTTGTTTGTTTTTTTTTTATTTTTTGTGGGTTTTTTGAGGTTTTTTGTTTGTTTTTTTTCATTTGTTGTTTTGTTTTTGTTTTGTGGGGGTTTTTTGTTGTGTTTTTTTTGTTTGTGTTTTCTTGTTGTTGTTTTTGTTTTTATTTTTTCTTTTTTTAGTTTGTTGTTTTCTTTTTTGGTTTTGTTTTTGGTTTTTGTTTTGTGGTTTTTTTGTTGTGTGTTTCTTTTGTTTGTTGTTTTTTTGGTTTTTTTTGGGTTTTTTTTGTTGTTTTTGTTTTTTTTTGTTTTTCTTTTTTTAGTTTGTTGTTGTTGTTTTCTTTTTTTGTTTTGGTTTTGGTTTTGGTTTTGTGGTGGGTTTTTTTTTGTTTGTTTGTTTTGGTTTTTTGTTTTTGGTTTTGTGGTTTTTTTTTGGTGTGGTTTTTTTTTTGTTTGTGTTTTTTTTTGTTTTGTTTTTTGTGTTGTTGTTTTTTGTTTTGTTTTTCTTTTTTCTTTTTTCTTTTTTCTTTTTTCTTTTTTCTTTTTTCTTTTTTTCTTTTTTCTTTTTTCTTTTTTCTTTTTTCTTTTTTCTTTTTTCTTTTTTTGATTTTTTTTGGTTGTTTGTTTTATTTTTGTGGGGTTTTTTGGGTTTTTTGTTTGTTTGTTTGTTTGTTCTTTTGTTTTTGTTTTTTTTTTCTTTTGTTTTTGTTTTTTCTTTTTGTTTTGTTTCCGTTTTGGAGCACTCAGGGGTTTGGAGGAGCTGGAGGCACCAAATCCCGGGAATCCTCCACTCCTGGGCATTTGGGGCCTGGATTCCTCCCTTCGGGAACAACGCTCAGCAAGCAGCAGCAAAGTTTGGGAAAATCCCCAAAATTCCAGGTGCGCCGGAGCTCCCGAACACCATCCGAGAGAAAACCTGGATTCTCCTGCTGGAGAAGGAGAATCTGATCCCGGATTTTAGGGACGATCCCTGGAATTACCGGGAAAAGGAATTTCCCCGCCGGCAGCGCCGGGTGGGATCCGAAAATCCTCCGGCTCCAGGAATTTCCTGGAGAACAGGGACAGCTCAACATCCCGAGCCCCGTCCCGGCAATCCCGACATCCGGAATCCACGGGCGCCCCGAAATACCCACACCCCGCTGGGAATCCTGGGAAGATTCCCAGATTTCCCCTCAGGATCACGGCGGGAATTTGGCCGGGAGCGGGAGCAGGGGGAGGAGGGAAATCCCAGATCCTGATCCCAGATCCTGATCCCGATCCCAGATCCTGCTCCTGATCCCAGATCCTGCTCCTGATCCCAGATCCTGATCCCAGATCCTGATCCCGATCCCAGATCCTGCTCCTGATCCCAGATCCTGCTCCTGATCCCAGATCCTGATCCCGATCCCAGATCCTGCTCCCGATCCCAGATCCTGCTCCTGATCCCAGATCCTGCTCCTGATCCCAGATCCTGATCCCAGATCCTGCCCCCAGTCCCAGATTCTGCTCCCAATCCCAGATCCTGCTCCTGATCCCAGATCCTGCTCCCAATCCCAGATCCTGCTCCAATCCCAGATCCTGCTCCCAATCCCAGATCCTGTTCCCAATCCCAGATCCTGCTCCCAATCCCAGATCCCGATCCCAGATCCTGCTCCCGATCCCAGATCCTGCTCCCAATCCCAGATCCCGTTCCCCATCCCAGATCCTGCTCCTGATCCCAGATCCTGTTCCCGATCCCAGATCCTGCTCCTGATCCTGCTCCAATCCCAGATCCTGCCCCCGATCCCAGATCCCGATCCCAGATCCCGTTCCCCATCCCAGATCCCGTTCCCCATCCCAGATCCTGCTCCAATCCCAGATCCTGCCCCCGATCCCCTGGAAGGCCGGGAACGCCAGCCCTGGGATCTCCGGGAAGCTGCAGAACATCCTGGAAGTGCGCAGGGGGGAATCTCCACGGGAAAAGGGTTGGGAATGATCCCAGATCCCGGATCCCAGATCCCTGCACTGCAAATCCTGCCCCAAAGAGAGCCCGGCTGGGATTCCCGCTGGGAATTTCTTCCCAGGCTGTTCCCAGCCCATCCCTGCCGGAGGATTTGGGATCCCGGCCCTTCCCGAGCCGTTTTCCAGGGAAAAAGGAGCGGAGCTGGCGGGAGTGAAACCCAGGAGGGACCAAATCCACCCCAGGGATCCCTGCTCCGGGGTTTTTGTGGGAACAGGGCCTTCCCAAGGCTCCCAGGGATAAGGAAATGCCAAGGATGAGGAACCCAGGGCTGGAATAAATTTTTTTTTTAAAAATTATTTAATTTTTAAAATTCAATATTTATATATTTATATATTTATATATTTATATATTTATATATTTATATATTTATATATTTTTATATTTTTATATTTTTATATTTTTATATACATTTATAGTTATATATTTATATATTTATATATATTTATATTTTTATATAAATTTTATTTATTTCTATTTCTATTTCTATTTCTATTTCTATTTCTATTTCTATTTCTATTTATATTTATATTTATATTTATTTTATTAATAAATTTATATTTGTATTTGTATTTGCATTTGCATTCATATTTATATTTATATTTATATTTATATTTATAAATATTATTTATTAAATAATTTCCAAAATTATTATTATTTAAAAAAAATATTTAAATATGAAAAAACTATTTAAATATAACTATATCATTTAAATAGAATTCAAATAATTTAAAATTAATTATTATATATATATATGTATTTATATATATATTAAAAAACCTAATTATTTTATTTATTTTAAATGAATTTCCCAGGAAAACCTTTTAATCCCGAGGGTAAAAACCTGCCAGGACATTCCCAACCCTGCTCCCGCAGGAATTTTGGGATTCAGAGGTGCTGGGAGCAGCAGCTGCAAAATCCCTCTCCACGGTTTGGGGTTTTTTTCCCTCCTGGAGACGCGAATTCATCGGGAATTCTCTTCCCCCCGACTGCTTTTTTCTCTTTTTTTGTTTGTTTTCGGGTTTTCTTTGGTTTTTTTGGAGCTGCTGGGCTCCCAGCCTCGGGAATCCGGGAGCCGCTGGGAAGGTGGGAGTTGGGAATTTCCTCCTCCTCCTCCTCCTCCTCCTCCTCCTCCTCCTCCTCCTCCTCCTCTCCGCGGAGCCGGGAATGCGGAGGAAGCCGGAGCGGTGTCAAAACGGAGGAGCCAAAACAAGGAAAATCCCAGCGTTTTTCCCGATTTTTTTTTTTAAATTTATTTTTATTTTTATTTTTAATTTTTTTTATATTTTATTTCTTATTCTTTATTTTTTTATTTTTTATTTTTATTTTTTAATATTTAATTTTTTTATTTTTCATATTTTCTTTAATTTTATATTCTTTATTCTTTATATATTTATATTTTTATTTATTATTTATTATTTATTATGTATCAATCTTTATTTTTTATTTTTCATACTTTTAATTTTTAGTTTTAAATTTTTCTTTCATAGGTTTTTATTTTTATTTTTAATTTTTAACTTTCCATTTTTATTTTTCATTTATTTATTTATTTATTATTTATCAATTTTTATTTTTTAATTTTTTAAATGTACTTTTCATTTTTAATTTTTTTTATTATTTTTTTAATTTTATTTTTAATTTTTTTTTATTATTATTTTTTATTTTTATTTTTCTTTTTCTTGTTTTTTTTTTTTTGGTTTTTTTTTTCCCAGGAGAGCTCTGCCTCCAGGAGAAAACCGGGAACGGGATGGGGGAGGAATGTTTTCCCTCGGCTGCCGGGATGCAGAATTCCCGGAGCCGGCGCGGAGCAGATTTTGGGATCAAAGGCGAGGTTTGGGATGGGAAGGGACCTCAAATCCCATCCCGGTCCGATCCCAACACTTCCCACCATCCTGGGATGTTCCAGCCTTGCCTTGGGCACTCCCAGGGATTCTCTGGGAATTCCAGCCCGGCCGGGAATTCCTTCCCAAGATCCCACCCCCAGCTCCCTTTCCCCGCTGGGAATTCCAGGCCCCTGGCTCCCGTTATCCCAAATCCCGGCTCTCCTGGAGCTCCCAGCATTCCCTGGATCCATTCCCTGATCCAGCTGCGCATTCCCAGCTCTCCTGGGATTGGATCCAGCCCCATCCCAGCTCCTCTCCGGGAAGGAATTTCGGGAATTCCCTGGGAATTGGGACTCCAGGAAGGGTCTCCCTTCCCTTTTCCCAGCCCCCAATTCCATAAAAACCCCTCGGATGGATCCTGAGCCTCCTGGATCCCAGAATCCCGGAAGGGTTTGGGATTTGGGATCCGTGGAGCTCCCATCCCGATATCCCAGGGACACTTCCCACCATCCCGGGGTGATCCAACCCCACCCTCGGGCGCTGCCGGGGATTCTCTGGGAATTCCAGCCCGGCCGGGAATTCCTTCCCAACCTCCCGGGAGGATCCCACCTCCCCATCCCAAAAGGCTCCTCCTTCCCAAGGCTTTCCTGGTGAAAATTCCCACCCGGAAAATTCGTCGGGATTGGCTGGGAAAACTCGGGAGGGAAACGGGCCCCGAAATCCCGGGAAATCAATGTCCTGCCCCCATTCCCAGCCCCGGATCCCGGCGGGATCTTCGGGAATGGTTGTTCCCTGTGGGAGAGGCGCTTCCAGACCGGGATCCGATCCCGCTGCCGGCTCGGGGTGGGGGGAATCCCGGGATTACGGGATTATGGAGCTGGGATCCTGGGAAGGAATTCCCAGCTGGGAAGGAATTCCCAAGGGATTTGTGGCTGCCCCTGGATCCCCGGGATTGTTCCGAGGCCCGGCTGGGATTTGCAGGCCCTTTCCCGCCCAAACCATTCCAGGATCCCCACAATTCCCGGATTTCCTCCCTCTCCAGGGCTTAGAACAGAGCAGCACCCCCCGAAATATTTGGGATTCGTGGAAAACCCCGGGATGCTTTGGGATTTGCCCCACATTCCCAGTTTTCCCTCTCCATCCCAGCGCCAGGGAGCTTTTCCAGGCCCTGCCGGGCTGATGCAAATCCCGAAAAAGCTGGAAAATCTCCCGGGATTTGGGAGCCGGCCGGGAGCGGCTGCCAGGATCCAGTTCCCGAGGCAGCTCCGGGAGCTGGGATCAGCCTGGGAACGGGAATTCCAGCCTCGGGAATGCTCCATGGGATCCCACAGCTCGGATTTGGGAAAGGGGAGGGAGGGATAATGGGAGCCAGGGGCTGGAATTCCCAGCGGGAAAGGGGAGCTGGGGGTGGGATCTTGGGAAGGAATTCCCGGCCGGGCTGGAATTCCCAGAGAATCCCCGGCAGCGCCCGAGGGTGGGGTTGGATCACCCCGGGATGGTGGGAAGTGTCCCTGGGATATCGGGATGGAAGCTCCACGGATCCCAAATCCCAAACCCTTCCGGGATTCTGGGATCCAGGGCGCTCAGGATCCATCCCCAGGGGTTTTTATGGAATTCAGGGGTGGGAAAAGGGAAGGGAGACCCTTCCTGGAGTCCCCAATTCCCAGGGAATTCCCGAAATTCCTTCCCGGAGCGGAGCTGGGATGGGGCTGGATCCAATCCCAGGAGAGCTGGGAATGCGCAGCTGGATCAGGGAATGGATCCAGGGAATCCTGGGAGCTCCTGGAGAGCCGGGATTTGGGAAAGGGCTGGAGGGATAACGGGAGCCAGGGGCTGGAATTCCCAGCGGGAAAGGGGAGCTGGGGGTGGGATCCTGGGAAGGAATTCCCGGCCGGGCTGGAATTCCCAGAGAATCCCTGGGATCCCTGGATCCAGCCAAACTCAGGGAGAAGGAGCTGAGGCCGTGCCAGGGAAGCTCTGGTCGGATATCCGGGAATATTTCTCCGCTGGAAGAGGGGACGGACATTGGAATGGTGGGGTCAGAATCCCGGGAATTGCTGAAAAGCCGAGTGGGATTTGCCCGGAGCTTGGATCTGGTGATCCTGGAGAGGTTTGGGGTTTTTTTTCCCAACCTTTTCCAGCCTGGGAATGTGAGGGAAATTCCCAGAGGAATCGGCTCAGGTTGGTTTGAGGGGAGAAGGAGGACGAGGGAATTCGGGATCCCCGCGGAATTCCGGAGCGGGATTCGCCGGATTTCTCCAGGCCGACCCGGCGGCACCATCCCAGATCCACGGCTGGGAAAACCGGGATCCGGAGCCGATTGGGGAATTGGAATCCCATTCCGAACTGGGAATGGGATGCCGATTCCCAGCCTTGGAATGTCCCGGACAGCAGCCGAATCCGGAATGGCACCGGGAGGGAGCAGCTGCGGGGAGATTCCCAATCCAGGCTCTTCCGCTGAATCTTTGGGATTATTCCCGCCCCCCAACCCAGGGCAGAGGGCAAAGCGGGGAATTCTGTTGGGAATGAGCCCGGAGAGGATCCGGAGGAAAATTCCCGGCTCTGTCCCTCCTTTTCCTGGATCAAGCTGCTTTTTCGAGGCTCCTGCCTGATGGAAATCTTGAATTTCGGGGTGGGAAAGGACCTCAAATCCCGCCCCCATTCCCATTCCCATTCCCATCCCACGGACAGGGACATTTCCACTCTTCCAGCCGGATTTTCCGCTTTTCCATCCCTGCTTCTCCTCCTGGTGGGAACGGCCAATCCTGGGTGAGGATTTATTTTTCCAGGGATTTTTTTTTTCCCCTTTCCTTCCCCATCCCCTCCCATCCCCCGCTTATCCCAAACCCTTTTCCCAGCCGGATTTTTCCAGCCCGAACCCTGGGATTGTCCCCGTGGCCGGGTCGGGAATCTGGGAATTCCCATCCCATCCCATCCCATCCCATCCCATCCCATCCCATCCCATTCCATCCCTTCCCATTCCCATTCCCATTCCCATTCCCATTCCCATTCCCATCCCATCCCACGGACAGGGACATTTCCCACTATTCCAGCCGGAATTTTCCCACTTTTCCATCCCTGCGTCCCCTCCCGGTGGGAACAGCCAATCCCGAGCCAGGATTTTTTTTTCCAGGAATTTTTTTTTCCCCTTTTCCTTCTCCACCCCCTCCCATCCCCCGCTTATCCCAAACCCTTTTCCCAGCCGGATTTTTCCCAGTCTGAACCCTGGGATTGTCCCCTGTGGCTGGCTCAGAATCTGGGAATTCCATCCATCCCATCCCATCCCATCCATCCCATCCCATCCCATCCCATCCAATCCCATCCCATTCCCATTCCCATTCCCATTCCCATGTCCATCCCACGGACAGGGACATTTCCCACTCTTCCAGATGGATTTTCCCACTTTTCCATCCCTGCTTCTCCTCCCGGTGGAACAGCCAATCCCGGGCCAGGATTTTTTTTTCCAGGGATTTTTTTTTCCCCTTTCCTTCTCCACCCCCTCCCATCCCCCGCTTATCCCAAACCCTTTCCCAGCCGGATTTTTCCAGCCTGAACCGTGGGATTGTCCCCCGTGGCCGGGTCAGGAATCTGGGAATTCCCATCCCCATTCCCATCCCATCCCATCCCATTCCATTCCCATTCCCATTCCCATTCCCATTCCATTCCCATTTCCCATGGGAAATCCCAGATTTCCCAGCCCGGTTATCCCCGGAATGGTTTTTTTCCACCAGGAGGGAGGAGGTTGGGGAAGGAGAATGTGGGAAATGCTTGGAAATCCGGGATTTCGGTGCCTGAGGGAGGAGGCGCGGCTGGAAAGCGGGATTCCGGAAGGTTCTCCGGGATGTTTTTCCTGCCGATGCATCCGGCTCCCAAATCCGTCCCCGTCCCGCCATTCCCGGGAGAGGTGAACCTCAGGATTTCATGGAGATGAACCTGGGGCCTTGGGATTTCCCGGAATTCCGGGATGGTTTCGGGTGGGAAGGGACCTTCGATCCCATCCGATCCAACCCCGGCGCTTCCACCATCCCAGGTCCACCATCCTTGCCTTGGACACTCCCGGGGATCCAGGGAATCTCTGGGAATTCCAGCCCGGCTGGGAATTCCTTCCCAAGATCCCCAGCTATCCCTGCCCTTTTTCCTCCTCGGTTTCCGCCACGGGAAATCCTTCCAGCCCCTCCTGCTCCACCTGGAGAGGCGGAAAAGGCCGGGAAAAGCGGGCCTGAGGAGAATCCATGGGGGCAAAACCCAAACATTTCCCAGAGGGATCAGGCCGTCCCCACCTGGAGGAGAAGCAAAGGCGGAAAAGTGGGAAAATCCGGGAGAGCCGGGAAGGGGTGGGATGGAAATGGCTTTGAGCTCCGTGATTCCCACCCAAACCATTCCGTGATTGATTCCCACCCAAAACGAACCATTCCATGATTCCCATCCAAACCATTCCATGATTGATTCCACCTGAACCATTCCATCATTCCCACCCAAACCACTCCATGATTCCACCCAAACCATTCCATGATTCCCACCCAAACCATTCCATCATTCCCACCCAAACCATTCCATGATTCCACCCAAACCATTCCACGATTGATTCCCACCCAGACATTCCATCATTCCCACCCAAACATTCCATGATTCCATCCAAACCACTCCCTCATTCCCACCCAAACCATTCCATGCTTCCCACCCAAACCATTCCATGATTGATTCCACCCAAACATTCCATGATTGATTCCACCTGAACCATTCCATCATTCCCACCCAAACCATTCCATCATTCCCACCCAAACATTCCATGATTGATTCCCACCCCAAACCATTCACGATTGATTCCCACCCAGACCATTCCATCATTCCCACCCAAACCATTCCATGATTGATTCCCACCTGAACCATTCATGATTCCCACCCAAACCATTCCATGATTGATTCCCACCCAAACCATTCCATCATTCCCACCCAAACCATCCATGATTGATTCCCACCCAAACCATTCCACAATTCCCGGGAATTCTGCCCCACCCCTGTCCCAGCTTCCCACATCCCCCCCGCTCCCGGATCCCGCTCCATCTGCAGCTCCTCATCCCTGGAACAGCCGGAGGCAAGGGCCGCCTCGGATGCTTTTCCAGGAATTCCGAGGACACGGAAGGACCGGGAGAGGCCCATTAGTGCCGGCAGGTGCCTGATGGAAAACAGAGACCGGCTGCAGGCGCTTCCCGAAATTTCATTAGGGATTTAATTAGAGTGCTCTGCCCGGCACCGGGATCAACCCTGCGGAAAACGGCCCTGGGGGAGGGGTTTCCTGGGAAAAGTGGGAATTTTGGGAAGAGTTTGGGCAGGGAGAACGGACCACACTCAGCCCAGGTTTGGATCCGGCTCCGTGCCGGTGGTGGGAGAGAGCCTGAGGGGGGAAAAGGGGCAGGGAAAATCCGGGAGCCTGGGAATTCCCGGCGTGGGGGAGGCACTGGGGCCAGGAAGCGGTGCCGTGGCCGGATATCCCGCAGGGATGTTCCACCTCTGGATTTGGGTTTGGCACCCCTGGGTTCGGATCCTCACATCTGGATTTGGGTTCAGCACCCCCGGGTTTGGATCCTTCACTTCTGGGTTTGGATCCTCCACTCTGGATCTGGATCCTCCACCTCTGGGTTTGGGGTCCGGCACCTCTGGATCTGGATCCTCCACATCTGATTTGGATCCCCCACATCTGGATTTGGGTTTGGCACCTCTGGGTTTGCATCCTCCACATCTGGATTTGGGTCCTCCACAATCTGGATTTGGATTCTTCACCTCTGGGTTTGGATCCTCCACATCTGGATTTGGATCCTCCACATCTGGATTTGGATCTTCACCTCTGGATTTGGATCCTCCGGCTCTGGGCCCTGGGATGTCCTGAAATTCCTTCGCCCCTCCCCCTCCCATCCTGCTGTGCACAGCTCCAGGGAATCACGGAACGGTTTGGGTGGGAAGGGACCTCCAATCCCATTATCCCATCAAATTATCCCATCCCATCCATCCCATCCCATCCCATCCCATCCCATGGATCCCATTATCCCATTATCCCATTATCCCATTATCCCATTATCCCATTATCCCATTATCCCATCCCATGGATCTCATGGATCCATGGATCCCATGGATCTCATTATCCCATTATCCCATGGATCCCATCCCCATCCCATCCCGTCCCATTGTCCCATTGTCCCATCCCATTATCCATTATCCCATTATCCCATTATCCATTATCCCATTATCCCATTATCCCATTATCCCATTATCCCATCCTATGGATCCCATGGATCCCATAGATCCCATGGATCCCATTATCCCATGGATCCTATCCCATCCCATCCCATCCCATCCATCCCATCCCATCCCATCCCATCCCATCCCATCCCATCCCATCCATCCCATCCCATCCCATCCCATCCCATCCCATGGATCCCACCCATTCCCACCCTGCCGAGGGCAGGGACCCCCTCCCTCCATCCCAGGTTGCTCCAAGCCCCCATTCCCAGCCTGGCCTGGGGACACTTCCCGGGAGGCCAACCAGGAATTCTCAGCCAGGAAGGTTTTTCCGCCTTTCCCGCCATTCCTGGGGGACGGGGACACCCCGATCCCGTTCTCTTCCCTGATCCCAGCCTCCTCCGGCCTCTCCGGAGCCCGCGCGTCCCTTTTCCAGCCCCGGAGCGGGACGGAGCCGGGATGTGGGAATGGGATGCGGGAGGAGGATGGAGACAAGGGAATGGAGGGGGTGGAGCTGGGAAATGGAATTCCCGCTGGGAAAGGGGAGCTTGGGAAGGAATTCCTGGCTGGGCTGGAATTCCCAGGGAATCCCTGGAAGCGTCCAAGGCCAGGCTGGAGCACCCTGGGATGGTGGAAGTGCCGGGGTTGGAAAGGGATGGGATCGAAGGTCCTTCCCACCCCAACCATCTCAGGAATTCCAGGAAATCCCGAGGTTCATCCCTCCAGGAATGGCGGGACGGGGACGGATTTGGGGGCTGGATGGGAGGGGATCCGAGGTCTCTCTCCCACCCAAACCTTCCAGGATTCCGTGAACGTCAGGCCCCAGCATCCGGAAGCGGTCGGAACGAGGATTCCGGCTGTTCCCCCCGTTCCAAAGGCTGGAGCAGAGCCGGGATCCGGAGCCGGGATCCGACCCAACGGGACCTTTCCAGAACTGCTCTGCAAAGCGGGAGATCCTGACATTCCCGATCCCTCTCCCGGACATTCCGGATGGGTAAATTTGGATTTCACCTCCAGGGCACCTTCCCGTTTTTTTTTTTTCCCGCCCCAATTCCCGTTTTCCACTCGGATCCGTGTCCCCAGTGTCCGGTGGCACTTCCCGCAGGGATGGATGAGCAGCTCTGACCCCGGAGATAACGGCCTCAGGGAGTCTGGCGGGAATTAGGGAAGCGTTCCCGGGATTTGTTCCGGGATTGTTCCAATTCCGGCCGCGGGAGGGTCTGAGCTCCGCATCCACAGCCCTGGGAGCGGGACCGGCAAATCCAATTCCAAATCCGCCGGGAAAACCTGGGGGCCCCCGGGATGCTCCAGAGCCGCCCTTCAGCTCCCGGAGCAGGGATCCTCGGAGCGGGAGGGCGGGAAAATCCACAGGGCTGAGAGAGCGGATCCAAACTGGGATCTGGAGGGTGGGGCTGGGTCACCCAATCCCAACATTCCCGATCCAGGTTACCAACCTGAACATCCCAATCCACGTCACCCAGCCCAACATTCCCAATCCAGTTCACCAACCCCAACATTCCTGATCCAGGTCACCAACCCCAACATTCCCAATCCAGGTCACCCAATCCCAACATTCCCAATCCAGGTCACCCAACTCCAACATTCCCAATCCATGTCACCCAACCCCGACATTCCCAATCCATGTCACCCAATCCCAACATTCCCGATCCAGGTCACCAATCCCAACATTCCCGATCCAGGTCACCAATCCCAACATTCCCAATCCACGTCACCCAACTCCAACATTCCCAATCCATGTTGCCAACTCAAATATTTCTGATTGACATCTCCCAACCTCATTATTCCCGATCCACGGATATTCTGATCCATTATCATCCATAATGAGGATATTAATCCTCATTATTCCAACCCAACCTGAACATTCCCAATCCATGTCACCCAGCCCCAACATTCCCGATCCAGGTCACCAACAGGAACATTCCCAATCCATGTCGCCAACCCCAACATTCCCAATCCAGGTCACCCACCTGAGCATTCCCAATCCAGGTCACCCAACCCCAACATTCCCAATCCAGGTCACCAACCCCAACATTCCCCATCCATGTCCCCAACCTGAACATTCCAATCCATGTCACCCAGCCCCAACATTCCCGATCCAGGTCACCAATCCCAACATTCCCAATCCAGGTCACCAACATGAACATTCCAATCCATGTCACCAACCCCAACATTCCCGATCCAGGTCACCCAACCCCAACATTCCCGATCCAGGTCACCAACCCCAACATTCCCGATCCAGGTCACCAACCCCAACATTCCCGATCCAGGTCACCCAACCCAACATTCCCGATCCAGGTCACCAACCCCAACATTCCCGATCCAGGTCACCAACACCAACATTCCAATCCATGTTGCCAACCCAAATATTACTGATTGACATCTCCCAACCTCATTATTCCCCATCCATGGATATTCCTGATCCATTATCATCCATAATGAGGATAATAATCCTCATTATTCCGACCCAACCTGAACATTCCCAATCCAGGTCACCAACTCCAACATTCCTGATCCAGGTCACCCAACCCCAACATTCCCATTCCATGTCAGCCAACCCCAACATTCCTGATCCATGTCAGCAATCCCAACATTCTGATCCATGTCACCAACTCCAACATTCCTGATCCATCTCACCAACCCCAACATTCCCGATCCAGGTCACCCAACTCCACATTCCCGATCCAGGTCACCCAACTCCAACATTCCCAATCCATGTCCCCAACCCGAGCGTTCCAATCCAGGTCACCCAGCCCCAACATTCCCAATCCAGGTCACCAACCCCAACATTCCCGATCCAGGTCACCCAACCCCAACATTCCCAATCCAGGTCACCAACCCCAACATTCCTGATCCGTGTCACCCAACCCCAGCTGAGGGTAAAAGAGGTGTGGAAGGGGGGACAAAAAGGGGTAAAAAAGGGAGTAAAGGAGGAGTAAAAGAGGAGTAAAAGTCTAAAAAGAGGAGTAAAGGAGGAGTAAAAAGAGGAATAAAAGGAATAAGAAGAGGAGTAAAAGGTGCAAAAAGAGGAGTGAAAATAGGAGTGAAAATAGGAGTAAAAGGTGCAAAAAGAGGATTTAAAGAGGGTTAAAAGAGGAGTAAAAAAGGGTTAAAAGAGGAGTAAAAGGTGCAAAAAGAGGAGTGAAAATAGGAGTGAAAATAGGAGTAAAAGGTGCAAAAAGAGGATTTAAAGAGGGTTAAAAGAGGAGTAAAAAAGGATTAAAAAGAGGAGTAAAAGGCGTAAAAAGAGGAGTAAAAGAAGAGTAAAAAGAGGGGTAAAAAGTGCAAAAAGAGAAGTAAAAAAAGATTAAAAAGAGGAGTAAAAAGGGATTAAAAAGAGGAGTAAAATTTGCAAAAAAGAGGAGTAAAAGAGAATTAAAAGTGGAGAAAAAAGTGGCAAAAAGAGAAGTAGAAGAGGTGTCAAAGGAGGGCAAACGGAGCCAAAAAGAAAAGCTGTGAGAGACAGGAAAGAAGAAATTAAAATTTCCCCCTTAAAGAAAATTTTCCTTTTTTTTTTTTTTTAAATTAAATATATTAAATTAAATTAAATCAAATAAATAAATAAATTAAATAAATTAAATAAAATTTGCCCCTTAAAGAAAATTTTCCTTTTTTTTTTTAATTAAATAAATTAAACTAAATAAATCAAATAAATAAATAAATTAAATAAATGAAATAAAATTTCCCCCTTAAAGAAAATTTCCTTTTTTTAAAATTAAATAAATTAACTAAAATAAATCCAATCAAATAAATAAATAAATGAAATAAATGAAATAAAATTTCCCCCTTCAAGAAAATTTTCCTTTTTAAAAATTAAATAAATAAAATTCAATAAATCAAATCATCAAATAAATAAATAAATGAAAGAAATGAATAAAAATTTCCCTTAAAGAAAATTTTCCCTTTTTTTTTAAAACTAAATAAACGAAATAATAAATAAATAAATAAATAATTAAATAAATGAAATAAATGAAATAAAATTCCCCCTTAAAGAAAATTTTCCTTTTTTTAAAAAATTAATAAATGAAATAAAATATAAATAAATAAATAAATAAATGAAATAAATGAAATAAAATTTCCCCTTCAAGAAAATTTTTTCTTTTCTTTTAATTAAATAAATGAAATTCAATAAATCAAACAAATAAAATAAATAAATGAAATAAATGAATAAAAATTTCCCCGTAAGGAAAATTTTCCTTTTTTAAAAAATTAAATAAATGAAATTAAATAAATCAAATAAATTAATTAAATAAATGAAATGAAATAAATGAAAAAAATTTCCCCCTTAAAGAAATTTTTTTTTAATTAAATAAATGAAATTATATAAATCAAATAATTAATTAAATAAATGAAATGAAATAAATGAAAAAAATTTCCCCCTTAAAGAAAATTTTTTTTAATTAAATAAATGAAATAAATAAATAAATAAATAAATAAATAAATTAAATAAATGAAATAAAATTTCCCCCTTAAAGAAAATTTTCCTTTTTTTTTTTTAAATTAAATAAACGAAAGAATAAATAAATAAATAATTAAATAAATGAAAGAAATGAACAAAATTTCCCCCTTCAAGAAAATTTTCCTTTTTTTTTTTTTAAATTAATAAACGAAATAAAA